>WOXC01009524.1:0-233100 GCA_011680675.1 Gymnobelideus leadbeateri | reverse complement strand
ATGTAAACACAATAGTAGGACTCTGCAAGCTGTGATTATCATGGATGCAGACTCATAAAGTCCCTTTATCCCAGGGTAGATATCTTGAGAGGACCTGCCTAACAAGTTGGGTAATACTCCCAACTGGCAAGTATACAGTTAAACACACATAAGTAAATATTCATATGGTGTATATTTAAAGTCATTTCCATAGAGGCAAGAATTGAACCCAATGGAGTAGATATGAACACCAAGTGAAAACATATAGAATATAAGGTGTCTTGGAAGAGTAATTTTCAATTGTCTCTTCCCAAGAATTGGAGATCAGTGCTATGGGCCATTCAAGGCTCTCCAAAATGAAGGATTGCAGAGAGTTTGGGGGAAGAATTAAAGGAGAGAAACAAGCAAAATGGAAGTGTGGAATGTATTATTATCAAGATAGCATTCAAGCAAAGCAGATTATTTATTGCTCAATCATTACATGAATTGTGCTCCACCCCTTTTTGGTTTTCTCAGTTTGGGTGAGAAGATGTGACTTCAAACCCCAGCTTTGCCCCCTACTACTGTTGTGACTTTGAACAAGTCCCATCACCTCGCTCAGACTCAATTTTCTTGTCTATAATATAAGGGGATTGCCCTTCTAGTTCTAGATCTATGATGACATTACTGAGGGCTTGTTAGGAGAGCTGTTCATCATGTGTTTACAGTCTTCATTCTCTTGACCTTTCTTTGTATTCCCAGAGCTTACCACAGTGACTGGAACATGTTGACTTGCCTTGACCCCTCATTAAAATATCCACTTAGGCTGGCTGAGGAGATAAGAGATTTTTCTTTTATTTTATTTTTATCAATTTTTCTCTTCCCTCAAAGGAATGTGGCAGAAAATGTTATGAGACATGGAAAATCCTTTGGCATATATTTCTTTTTTTTTTATTTTTTTAAAATTAATTTATTAGTTTAGTTTCAGTTGACAAGATTCAATTCCATAGTTCCTTGATTTTCAAATTTCCTTTACTTCCCTCCCCCCTCCCCTCATGACATCATATAGTACAGTATAGGGTCTGCAAATGCATTCATATTAAACATTATTCCAATTACAAAGGCATATAGTACTAGGTGGGATGAAAGATGGTAAGGAAGAAGTAAAACCAAACAATGAGAAGAACAAGATCATTTAGTTTGCTTCCATCAGGATTCAGGCTCAGTTCTTTCTAGTTATATCTCTGGATGGCACATTTCTCACTTTCTTGAGTCATTCGGGATTAACTTATATCACTGCATTGCTGAAAAGAGTCCAGTCTGTCATAGTTGGTCGTCACAGATATGGTATGTCTGTGATTGTATACAAATTTCTTCTGATTCTACTCTTCTCACTCAGCATCAGTTTGTATAAGTCTCTCCAGGTAATTATGAAATCCATCACCTCCTCGTTTCTTATAGCACAATAAAATTCCATTACATTCATATACCACAACTTGTTTAGCCATTCCCCAATTGATGGGCACTCCTTTAGTTTCCAATTCTTTGCAACCACAAAAAGGGCTGCTAAAATATTTTTGTACATATGGTTCTTCCTCCCACTTCTATGATCTCTTTGGGATATAACCCTAGAAGTGGTATGGCTGGGTCAAAGGGTATGAAATTATTTATAATCCTTTGGGCATAATTCCAGATTGCTCTCCAGAATGGTTGGATAAGTTCACAACTCCACCAGCAATGTATTAGCGTTCCAATTTGCCCACAACCTCTCCAGCATTTGTCACTTTCTTGTTTTGTCATCTTAGCCAATCTGACTGGAGAGATGTGGTATCTCAGAGTTGTTTTGATTTGCATTTCTCTAATTAATAGTGATTTAGAGCATTTCTTCATATGCTTATAGATATCTTTAATTTCTTTCTCTGAAAACTTCCTGTTCATATCCTTTGACCACTTATCAATTGGGGAATGACTTGTATTCATATAGATTTGGCTCAATTCTCTATAAATTTTAGAAATGAGTCCTTTATCAGAGACACAGGTTGTAAAAATTCTTTCCCAATTTCCCACCTCCCTCTTGATCTTGGTTACATTGGCTTTGTTTGTGCAGAAGCTTTTCAATTTAATGTAATCAAAATTATCCATTTTGCATTTTATAATGCTCTCTAATTCTTGTTTGGTCCTAAAATCTTCCCCTCTCCACAGATCTGTCAGGTAAACTATTCCTTGCTTTCCCAAATTGCTTACAGTATCATCCTTTACACCTAGATCATGCACCCATTTAGACTTTATTTTGGTATATGGTGTTAGATAGTGATCTATGCCCAGTTTCTGCCATACTGTATTCCAGTTTTCCCAGCAGTTTTTGTCAAATAGTGCATTCTTATCCCAAAAACTGGGGTCTTTGGGTTTATCAAACAATAGATTGCTATATTCATTAACTGCTGGGTCTCCTGCACCTAATCTATTCCATTGATCCACTACTCTACACCTCTGCCAGTACCAAGCAGTTTTGATGACTGCTGCTGTATAATACAGATGAAGATCTGGCATAGCTAGTCCACCTTCCCTAGCATTTCTTTTCATTAATTCCCTTGATATTCTAGACCTTTTGTTTTTCCAAATAAATTTTGTTATTATTTTGTCTAACTCTACAAAGTAGTTTTTTGGTAAATTGATTGGAATGGCACTAAATATATACTTTAGTTTGGGTAAAATTGTCATTTTTATTATATTAGCTCGACCCAGCCACGAGCAATTGATATTTTTCCAACTATTTAGATCTGATTTTATTTGTGTGAGAAGTGTTTTGTAGTTGTGATCATATAGATTCTGGGTTTGTTTTGGCAAGTAGATTCCCAAATATTTTATAATGTCTACAGTGACTTTAAATGGGATTTCTCTTTCTATCTCTTGCTGTTGAGTTTTATTAGAGATGTACAGGAATGCTGAGGATTTATGTGGGTTTATTTATATCCTGCAACTCCAAATTTATTTATTGTCTCAAGTAATTTTTTACTTGATTCTCTAGGATTCTCTAAGTATATCATCATATCATCTGCAAAGAGTGACAGCTTGGTCACTTCTTTGCCTAATTTGATTCCTTTGATTTCTTTTTCTTCTCTAATTGCTACTGCTAACGTTTCAGTCCAGATTGAATAAGAGGGGTGATAGTGGACACCCTTGTTTCACTCCTGATCTTATTGGAAAGGCTTCTAGTTTATCCCCATTGCATATAATACTTGCTGATGGTTTTAGATAGATGCTAGCAACTATTTTAAGGAAGGCTCCATTTATTCCTATACTTTCTAGTGTTTTTAATAGGAATGGATGTTGTACTTTGTCAAAAGCCTTTTCTGCATCTATTGAGATGATCATGTGGTTTTTGCTAGTTTTGTTGTTGATATGCTCAATTATATTGATGGTTTTCCTAATATTAAACCATCCTTGCATTCCTGGAATGAATCCTACCTGATCAGGGTGTATTATTTTTGTGATAAGTTGTTGGAGTCTTTTGGCTAATATTTTATTTAGAATTTTTGCGTCTAAATTCATGAGGGAGATTGGTCTATAATTTTCTTTCTCTGTTTTATCTCTTCCTGATTTAGGAATCAGTACCATATTTGTGTCATAGAAAGAGTTTGGTAGGACTCCTTCTTCACTAATTTTCCCAAATAGTTTGTAGAGTATTGGAATCAATTGTTCTTTAAATGTTTGATAGAATTCACTAGTGAACCCATCTGGCCCTGGAGATTTTTTCCTAGGGAGTTCATTGATGGCTTGTTTGATTTCTTTTTCTGAGATGGGGTTATTTAGGTAATTCACTTCCTCTTCAGTTAATCTGGGCAATTTGTGATTTTGTAAATATTCATCCATTTCACTAAGATTGTCATATTTATGTGCATACAATTGGGAAAAATAATTCCTCATTATTTTTTTGATTTCCTCTTCATTGGAGGTAGATTCACCCTTTTTATTTTTGATACTCATAATTTGGTTTTCTTCTTTCTTTTTTTTTATCATATTGACTAAGGGTCTATCAATTTTGTTGATTTTTTCATAAAACCAGCTCTTGGTTTTATTTATTAATTCAATGGTTTTCTTAATTTCAATTTTATTAATCTCACCTTTGGTTTTCAGTATTTCTAATTTAGTACTAAATTGGGGATTTTCAATTTGTTCTTTTTCTAGCTTTTTCAATTGCATGTCCAATTCACTGACCTCCCTTCTCTCTGCTTTAATTAAGTATGCACTCAGGGATATAAAACTTCCCCTGAGAACTGCTGGCATATATTTCTTAAGCAGGGTTAAACAAAAAAAAAATTACTTTAAAAATCTTCTCCTTTGATACTGAATTGTTGTTACTTAGTCAAGTAACTGAATGTCATTCTAAGAGAATTGTTAAGGTCAATTCTATGCTGGCTTAATGCAGAAGAGAAATGAAATGGAGTTGAAATAGGTTTAATCCTTTGTGGTTGTGGCCTTTTACATCTATCTATTTATTTATCTATCTATCTATCTATCTATCTATCTATCCATCTATCTATCATCTATCTATTTTTCTTATTCAATCAAAATCAGAAGCATTTCATTACAATGAACTTCTAGGGACTTCAGGAATATTTTTCAGTGACATTAGCTCAGTAACTGAATTTTTGGTCAAGAATCTGACAATGTAGAAGGCCACAGAATGAATTCTTCACTAACATCCTATTGGTTTAGCATGTGGCAAAACGAAAGATAACAAATGTCAATGTAGAAGGTGACAATGAAGGCATGATCTCCTGTAATTCTCTCTATGTGCTTTCATATGTGGAAATTGTCTAAAGGTTGTCTTTTGCAACTAACATTTAAGAAAAAAAAATACTATTTATGTTCCTGGGAAAGATATAATTCTAACTTGAACAAAAACTACTCCTTTGAAATAAAGGTTAACTTACTTTTGCTTTTTTTGGAGGGGTGAAGGCAGGGCAATTGGGGTTAAGTGACTTGCATAAGTCACACAGCTAATAAATGTTAAGTGTCTGAGTCCGAATTTGAACTCAGGTCCTCCTGACTCCAGGGCTGGTGCTCTATTCATTGCACCACCTAGCTTGCCCTGTAATCGATTAACTTTGGTAGAAACCTTTTAGTCCTATAATTTGGTGGTTCTTCATATACAGCAATTAATATTCTATATAATTATATTTATAAAATGACACATTTAAATGCTGATTGATTACTTACAAGACAAGAAAAGGAATTTTAAACTGAATAGTTCTTCTTTTCAACTTACCAGACATTTAAACAGACTTTTACTGAGTGCTCACTAGGTACAATATGCTCCTAGATTCTGGGATTCTCATCCTGAGGGAGCCTACAGTCAAATATGGGAATATGACATTTGTTCAAGTAAGTATGATACAAGCTTGAATGTGATCAAGGTAAAGAAGAGAAATAAACTAAAAGCAATAATTAATAATATTCCTTGGTTTGCAAAGGTGGCAGTGGACAGAACACAGGGAACTGGAGTCAGGAAGACATGAGTTCAAATCCAGACAGATATTTACTAGTTATGTGACCCTAGCAAATTACTTAGCCTCTTTCTGCCTTACTTTCCTCATTTGTAAAATAAGATGGATCACTATAGTACATATATCCCAGGCTTGTTGTAAGGATTAAATGAGTTATTATTTGTAAAGTACTTTGGAAACCATAAAGTTCTCTATAGGGTGTCTGAAAATATTATTGCAGTTTTAGTTTTCATTATTACATTTGTATATAGTTATTGTTACCACATTTGATCCTCACAACTATGTGAGACAGACACTATTATCGCCTTTATTTTTTTTTTACAAGTAGTAACCCAAGGCAAATAGAAGTTACTTACCAGAGTCATACAGCTAACAAGTATCAGAAGCAGGTATCAAATGCTTCCTGGAGCAGATTTCATTTTAAGCTTGGCCTTGAAGCAAGGGGAGGGCTACATGTAGGGATCCATGGTGGTCTTTTAAACAAGTGCAGAATGAGAGAGCGGTCGATTTAGGTGGGAATGTAGAGATTCTGAAGCTACTGCTTTGAAGATTTCCTCCCTTTTCATGTAAAATTTCTAGAAAAGAGTTGACAAAGCTCATGCCTATACTTCCCTACCATTTACTTATTTTCCTAGTATGAAAGATGACTTAAAAGTGGGTTTGGAGTCATGTTGTGATTCCAACTTATGGATAATGATGACAATACCAGGTTAAGAAATATATATTTTGTTTTTATTTGGTCATTTTTCAGTCATGTCAGACCCTTTGTGACCCCATTCAGGGTGTTCTTGGCAAAGATACTGGAGTGGTTTGCCATTGTCTTCTCCAACTCCTTTTACAGGCGAGGAAACTAAGGGAAACAGGGTTAAGCGATTTTCCCAAGGCCAAATAACTAGTAAGTATCTGAGGTAGGATTTGAACTCATCAAGGTGAGTCTTCCTGACTCCAGGTCCAGTATTCTATCCACTGCACCACCTATATTTTAGTCACTAGGCAATAAGGAACCATGAAGATTTTGGAGAAGAGCAATGGCATCATCAAGATTCTTCATAAGGAACATGGTTTTGGCAACTGAATAAAGAGTGAAGTGGCAAGAGAAATGATTAAAAATAGGCAGACCAGTTAAGGGCCAGGAAGCCATGAAGGTCTGAACTAAAGAGTTAGTTCTTTGAGGGAAGGAAGAAATAATTCTAGAAGTTTCAAATGTGAATGAATAGAGAAGAACGGAGTCATCAATGGAAAAAGAAACATTTGTAGGAAGGTCAGTTTCAGGGAAGAAGATGTTACTTAAAGATGAATAAAAAAGATTGATCTGAGATTTTGAGGATCCAATGTGGATGAATAGAGGACCTTATTAACACAATTTCCTTTAGTTCTTTTAACTGAGCTTTGTGGCTTGGCAGGAGGAGTAGAGAGATTGGATGGTGGGAGTGGGGAAATCTGGGGGACACAGGTCTCAGAGTGGTTGTAGAAGATTGAAGGAGTGAAAGATGAGGATAATGTCATGTTGAAATGACTGACTCTCGGGTCAAGCCTATGAAGGGAAGAAAAGTCCACAGGGAGGGGAGTGGAGTCACACATGGCAAAATCTATGAACTTGCAGAAGAGAAAAAGGGATTGAAGTTTATGAGAGGCAGAGGGAGAAGAGAAACAAGACAATATTGCAACCAGATACAGAAATTTAAGCATTCTGCATCCTGAAAGTGGAGCAGTTTTGGGGTAATGATGAGGTCATATAGGTAGCTAAGGGACAATGGGATTTTGTAATCGTTCCTTATATAGAAACATTTTAATTTCAATGTGGCTGTAGTTTGACCCTTTCCACTAAGCTCCATGTGAAGTGCTTTGTGTGTCCCATACATCACAAAGAATCTTGACCCCTTCCCATTTTCCCTTGCCTTGGATTTGGAAACTCAGATTGAAGACATCACCTTATGGAATTACACATTGCTTTGACCCTTTTCACACATTAGACTTTGAGTCTACCTGTTTCTTGTCTATAGAATCTCATGGTAAGTTGATTATCTTGGACCTTTCTCACTTTTCTTGCCTGGTTGTTTCACTCAGTTCTGAATGGAGTTCTTGGAAACAGTTCCATATTATGAAAGAGCCATGAACGCAAACTTAATCTCTACCTTTAGGGTCTAATTCATTCTAGAATCACCCTAGAATGCAGTCTGTAAACACTATGTGTTTTAACAGAACTATTTTTCACACACACACACACACACACACACACACACACACACACACACCATGGATTTAATTGTTGGTTTGAATTGAATGATAGGTCAGGTTGACAGTGTGCCAAGTGTTCTAGGACCATCTGGAGACAAAAACTGGTTAATATCTATCCCATATCAGTTATTCTCCCAGAAAGTTATAATTTATAACTTCAGTAAAACCATTATTGTACTCTAGACATTTTTTATATTCCTGAATGATCAAACTTTATAGTTTTAATTTTAGTGGAAAATTAAATTGTGATATGGTTATGACAAATCTAATTTTATGAAATTATTATGGAACTCTCCCTAACCTGATAGAAATGCTAATGGACTTTGAAGTACATGGAGCAGCCTAAATGCTGAAGTAAAGTCATCCTGAAGTATTATAATCAACAATAAGGGTAACAACTGATATTTACATAGGAAAGCACCTTACTTGCATTATTTTATTTGGGCCTCACCTCACCTTATACCAAGAGTGTATCTGATGGACAATAGATGTAATTATTTCCTTGCTGCTGTTTTGTCCTTTGTTCTCAAAGAGGACCATGATGTCAGGGAGGTGACACCATGATGTGCAAGTGAATTGAATTTAAAGGGTAGGGGTGGAAGGACTATGCAAAGTCACCAGCCTCTCTTTCTCTTCTGGAGCCACTGGGTCCAGTGACCAGATATGGATCAGGACAACTGGAGATGGCCCAGGATGCAGTGGGAACCTTGACCATTCCAAGCTAAGGTATTTACAGTTGCTATTTACATGTGTTCTATGATTATTTCCTTTGGCAAAAAAGAAGGTTCTCTGGTTCAGAGATTAAGTGTCAGCCCATAGTCATTTAGACCTTCAAAGTTGAATTTCAAACCTAGGTTTTTCTGATTGCAAAGTTAATTCACTATTTATTACACCCAAACCTTTTAGTCATTAGGCATTTTGAATATATGATGAAGCACTAGCTAAAGGATTGTGTATAATCCTCATTTTATTCACTTTCATAGGACAAATATAGCCATTTTTGCGTTTCCTTCCTTTACATCTAGGATACAATTCTATCAAGAAAGGAGAAAACAATATAAAATAATGAATCATTTTCACTTTTGAAAAATTCAAGCATTGTTTTGGTTTTAGTGTTAACATATTTCATCAGGAGCACATTTTTAAAAATGAAAGTTTATTGAGCTTTTTTATTTTTATATCATTTTCATTTCCCCCAGGTATCCTTCAATACACAACCTCCACAGCCCAATCTTGATAATAAAGATTTATTTTTATTTTTATTTTTTTAAACAAATGCTTTATTAACTTCTGTTTTACATAATTCATTTCCGCCAGATTTTGAGTTACAATCATTTTCCCCCCGTTATTCCCCTACCCAACCTCCCAGAATGGCAGTCCCACAAGATATCGCATCCTCCAATCTGCTCTCTCCCATACCTTCTCCCATACCCCCTTTGACTTTTCCATTGGAGGAATGTGAATCTTTGTGTCCCAATGCCTGCACATCTTATCTCCCAATTATAAGCAAAAGAGTATTAATAATAGTATTTATATATATTTGAAACATTTAATGTTAAGACCTCGAATTTCAGATCCATTTCCTTCCTCCCTTGTCACCCATTCCCTCTGGGAGATAAGTAATTCAGTATATGTTGTACATGTCTAGCTATGCAAAACATTATCATAGTAGATATATTGTACAAGGCTGCTTATAATTCCCTCCCACTCATCCCACGCCCCACCTGGTCCATTCCCTATATGATCCTGTCCCTCTTCTATAGTGGGTACTTCCAACCTCCCCTCCCCCCAAGGATGCCCTCCCATCCATCATCCCTCCTCTCATCCCCCTTCCCCCTATTCTGCTTCAGGTTGAGATATCCCATTTAGTATATATGTCATTCTCTCCCTGAACCAAATTCAATGAGAATGTGGTTTTGCCTTTTTTGCCTTCCTAATCTCCCCGTCCCTTGCAACCACTTCCCCTTGCTTCTTCTACATGAGATAGTTTACCCTACCCTGTCTCTCCCCATTTCCTCTTGCCACTTTCCTCTCTCACCTCATAATTTCATCCCTTGAGTACTCTCCCTTCCCAACAGATTCAACCTATGATCTCTATCCATATATAACTGTAACCATCTACACACACATTCACCTATGTATTCATATGACCACACACCCTTCTTCGATTATTTTCATAGTGAGAAAGATATCATCAGTCACAGTTATTGCTTTTCCATATAGGAATGTAAATAGTTCAACTTTGATAAGTTCCTTTTGATTTCTTCTCCCTGATTACCTTCTCAGGCATCTCTTGCTTCTTGTGTCTGGATGTCAAATTTTCTATTCAATTCTGGTTTTTTCCTCAAGAATGCTTGAAAGTCCTCCATTCCACTGAATGACCATATTTTCCCCTGAAATAAAATACTCAGTTTTGCTGGGTAGGTGACCCTTGGGTTCAGTCCCAGCTCTTTTGCCCTCTGGAATATCATATTCCATGCCCTTCGAGCCCTCAGTGTAGAAGCTGCCAGGTCCTGGGCTATTCTGATTGTGTTTCCACAATATTGAAATTGTTTCTTCCTGGCTGCTTGTAGTATTTTCTCCTTGATCTGGGGATTCTGGAACCTGGCTATAATATTCCTGGGAGTTTTCTTTTTGGGATCTTTTTCAGGGGGTGATCGGTGGATTCTTTCAACCTCTATTTTGCCCTCTGGATCTAAAACATCAGGGCAATTTTCCTTGAGAATTTCTTGAAGGGTGATTTCTAGGTTCTTTCTTTGATCATGGCTTTTGGATAGTCCAATAATTTTTAAATTGTCTCTCCTGGATCTATTTTCCAGGTCAGTGGTTTTTCCCATGAGATATTTCACATTGGCTTCTAATCTTTCGTTTGTTTGGATCTGCTTAACAGCATCTTGATTTCTCATAAAGTCATTAGCTTCCATTTGCTCCAGTCTCACTCTGAAGGAATGAATCTCTTCAGTGAACTTTTGAGATTCTTTTTCCATCTGGCAAATTCGACTTTTCAAGGCATTCTTCTCCTCATTGCCCTTTTGGGCCTCCTTTGCCATTTGAATTAGTCTATTTTTTAAGGTGTTGTTTTCCTCAGTCAGGCTGTTGATCCTCATTTCATACTTTTCCTGCATCCTTCTCATTTCTCTTTCCAATTTTTCCTCCACTTCTCTTATTTGATTTTTAAAGTCCTTCTTAAGGTCCTCTATGGCCTGCAACCCACTCATGTTTTCCCCTGGGGCTTTTGGAGCAGGACTTCTGACCTCACAGTCCTTTTCCGGCTCTATGCCCCCAAAATAGGAGTCTAGGGTTGCATTTTTCTGTTTCCTTTGCCTTGGCATGTTGCCACTTAATTACTTGACTTTTGGGCTTGTTGCCACACTATGGCATTAAGGCCAGATAGAGGAATTTTCGTCCCGAATGTGTGGGGGGCAACTTCCGTTTCTGGCAAGCTGTAAACCCACCCATGACTTCCACCCTAGATCACAATCCAGATCCAGGGATGTTAAAGCAAGAGTGATTACCCCCCCAAGACTGATCACTGGATCTCCCTACAATTTGCAGGCCAGGAGCTGGAGCTGCCTCTGAAAACTACAAAATGGCGAGTCTCCTCAGCGGCTTCTAGCCCCCAGGGGAGGGAGCTGACGCATTCCCCAAATACAGGTCCCAAAGTCCATAGGACACTAACCTCTTACTTTGTCCTAGACATGTCTATGTTGATAATTCTGGAATCGCCACAGCTGCTGGTGTTCTGGGGTCTCTCCAGCCGGCTGCTGGCCCTGCCGCCCTGGGGCTAAAACCTCGGCTCACGGGGACCTGGGCTCTGCTGGGCTCAGCTCCCTGCGCTCTGCGCTCTTCGTGCTGCCGGCTCCCGGAGCATTGCGCTGGTCCTTTCTGCAGGGCTGCTGGGCTGTCCTCAGTGGGAGGTTAGCTTCTCTGTGTTGTTCTGTGGGTGCTGGGGCTCCAGAACTTGTTCAGAGTCCCCTTTTACATAGTTTGGGGGGAATCTGGGGGGCAGAGTGGCTTGGATGAGCTGTTTCTACTCTGCCATCTTGGCTCCGCCCTAATAAAGAATTTTTAAAGGAGAAAAATTTGTGTAAAACAAATCCATACATTGAAAAAAGTCTTGTTTAATGCTGTGATCCACACCCATGGATCCCCAGGTCTGGAAAGGAGCTGGAGGAGTGCTTGGGCCTAAGCTTGGTCACTAATTTCCTTGTATTCAATTTTGGTTGTTTTGTAGGTGATGTCCCTTCCATTTACATTGTTGTAGTCATTGGATACATTTTTAACAGAAAATTTACCTTGGGAACTCAGTTTTGTTTTTGTATTCTGTCCAGTGTTAAGAAACTTGGCAATAGTGAGGTACTATTGTGTGCAGTGTTGTACTAATAAGCAAAGTGGGAACACAGAAGAAATTAAAACGTGGAAACTATCTTCAAGGAGCAAAAAATTTTCCAAAACTGCCTGAGAATAATAGATCACCATCTATTCCAAGGGACAGAAACTTGTCCTCTGAGAGCACAATGCCTTGGGAACTTTTTCTTAGGATAAGCTTTTATCATTGGGCTCCTCTTCTTCTATAGACTATTTCTTCCTTCTTTCCCTTTTCTGCATGAGATGAAGGAAGGAAGAAGTAGTAAAGAGAATCAATAAATGGGAAACAAATGAAAAAAAATGCTAGTCTATTGGTAGGACATTTTACCACTATCTTTTGTCAGTGCAAATGTGAATTCCAACCAGCAGAGCTAATTTTAGTGGACCGTATTTTTTGTTCAGGTCTTTGGTTTGGTTTGGATTTTTAGTCTGCTCTGGAAATGGTCTAATACGGTGTCTTTAAAAGTCTTTTTTGGGGGGGTGGTCTTTTTAATCCTTCCCTTTCCTGTGCCTCATTTCCTAGTACATACTTGTAAAGGTATTGAAAATCATAATATATTAGGTAAGAGATACCACTAACACAATAAGCTATTTTTATTATCATTTTCGTATCAGAAATAAAAAGCCAAGAATGAAGGAAAAAATGGGAGTAGAAGAGGAAGCTTATTTCTTCTGAGTTTCACAGCTGATATCACTTCCACTAAATGGCTCTGCTGTATAGGATTTCAGCTTGTACAGAGGAACACAGAGAGACCAGGGAAGCTCAATCACTTAGGATATAAATTGTGAAGTTATTTTCCTCCCCTTTTTTCCCTCAAGATTTCAAGTTTTCTTCACCAGATATGCAATAGGAAGCATATGGGGGAATCTGGATGTCAAAGTCATCAAGTGAGTTCTGCAATAATTCTTCATATGTATAGGTTTTGCTTCCTCTATTATAATGATACAAAAAAGTGCTTAGTACAGTGTCTGGCACATAGTAGGCACTTTATAAATATTGATTAATTCATATTGTTCTTCTAGGGCAGAGACCATAGTGCCGACCTAACACAGTGCTGAGCCTGTAGTATTGTCCTTCCCACATAATTTCTACCCAAATTGCTGTTTTTGCTCTTTCCTATGGTGCCAGGAATTGGGTTCTGAAGTATGCAATTTTTACTAGCATTAAAGGAGAAGAAGGCTAATGTGACCATGCTAATGACTGCTGCATTTCCTCTGAATATTCTTCCTCACTACCATAATTGTTGCTGAGCCTCAGACACTACTTATCTTAGAGTAAGCAAGCCACCCAAACCATAGACCTTTAGTATACACTAATTATGATATGAGTTGTAGAAAATGTCTTTGCACCCATGTATTTATATATCTCATTAATTTGTTATAAAGAGTGAAAAATGTTAATATTGAGTCAAATTGCCTGTAAATGACTTAAGGAATATGTTAATGATCTTGCTCCAAATGAATAATTATAAAGCAGGTGCACTTGAGATGTGATCATTTAACTGACAGCAAACAGCTTCTAATGCCTTCAATAACCAAGATAATGGTGATATCATAGGAGCCTGTTAAAATCATTGCTCACAACATCCATACAGCTAGAGTCTCCATGTAGACCCATTGCCCTGCTTATTTAAATAGCAGTTCATTTAAATGAAAATCCAGAAGTCAAAATTCCATTTAAAAATAATAGACTTGATTCTCATAAAGTGAATTGCCTTCCAGTAGAGTTCCTAGCTGAGAGAGCATTTATTTGGTATTCTTATTTCTGTCATGATGGTATAGTTTAGATGAAGGAATCCCAAATTTTCCAACTGAGGGGTTGCTTTGGATTTCCCTGAGTCATAGCATAATTAAGGTGGATTTTAGTGTACGTAAGGTGGATTTTTGTTCTTCTTTCTTAGAGTTTAGTTTCCCAGGAGCCATAGCTATAACAATCTTTTGTTCCCTGGTTTTAGATATGAGTTCTCATGACTATGGTTCAAAACATCTCAACCATACTTGTGCAGCATTATATAATGATAAATAATGTAATTTGTGTTTAAATTGTAAATATCCACTGCAGCTACACAGTGAGATACAGGGATGAGGCCTTGTGAAATTGGAGGCTATTGCTGGCAATGTGCCTTCTTTGTCTGCGGCCCTAGAAAGAAAGTGGACACTGGTAAAGGAGTGGAGAACCCTTCAGGAATGCACAGGCTGGAATGCTGCATGTGCCTTGATCATCTCCCATCAAGACTTGGGAGGAATCTGTGTTTACCTCAATTGACGCCCATTGAGGCTTGAGGGGATTTAGTGGAATGCACAAGTTTTGTCTTGATTGACCCCGTTGAGACATAGGGGTAGTGGCCCCCCCTTCTCACCAGCCTCCCACAAGAAAGGTGATTAGGGAATGCTGTAGGATTTGATGCTCCCATTATCAGCAACTCCCACTGAGAAGACTAGACTAGAATAAAGTAGAATTATTAACTTCTCCAAAGCTGTCTTCCTGTCTGACCAAATCAAGAATGAACCTGTGCTAGCAGCCCTCCTATGTGCTACTGTTATCTAACACATACATTTAAAGTAAAGGGGTGAGAAGAGAAAGTAAGGGATGAATCTTTATAGTATGTTATTCACCAGGAGATTCTGATAATTCAAACTACTAAAGGTAGGGGATGAGTGATCCATGTATTCTACTCCCTGTTAGGCACCCCTCCAAGCTTTGGAGGGGTGCAGTATGATGTTGGCAGCCAAATTGGAGATTTAGCAAATAAAGCTTTACAATTGGCTCATGCCATATCAGTGGAAAAAAAATTTCTGTATGGAAGTTCCTTGTAGCAAAGAAATGAATCACCAAGATGACTACTCCTATTACTACTACCATTACCACCACCACTACTACTACCACTGCTACTACTACTACTACTACTACTACTGCTATTACTACTACTACCACCACCACCATCACCACCACTATCACCACCCCTACCACTACTCCTCCTCCTTATTTTACTACTACTACAAATCCTGATAATAATAATAGCATTATAGCAACTTGCTCCAGAAAACCATTTCCATATGAACCCCACTGAAGAAGAAAGACAGTAACAATAATCATAATTAAACTTTTAAAATATAGAGATCAAGCAGAGGAAGAAGCAGTTGGATTAGAGAGGAAAGAGATGTCACTGGAATCTGAGGCCCTGTATTCAAAACCCACCTGTGATATTATCTGTAAAATAAGGGGATTGAACTAGATACCTCTGAAGTTCTTTCTAGTCCTAAAACTATTATCTTGGGAAAATGTATGAAATACAGGAGGACCATGCTAGAGTTATATCGAGTATAATTTCAGTGGACCTAGATAAGATGAGCTTATATCCCAATACTTTTATTTAATTATTAAATACAGCTATATTATCTACTGGTGCAATAATCTGTAGAATACTGGAAGTAAAAGAAAAAAGAATGTCAAAATATCAGCTTGTCCTAGGACGCTATATGAACCTCACTAAAAATAGATAAAAATAGAAAAAAAAAACGTTGTGAAGATATCTGATCTGATGTATACTAAAACAGGTGTACCTTAATAGGTCTACTAGGAATAAAATGAATATAAATGAAAATGATAATGATAATAATAATATTGGTATGCTATTTTAGTTGTGCAAATAGTTAAAATAATAAATTTGCCTCATATATTGTTTGGCACGATTTGGGGATTGTTTTTTTTCTTAATATTTTTGAAGTGTTATACAAACTTAAAGCTATCTTACTGATAATGTAGGAAATTGTCTGATATTCAAATTTAGTTCTAGCTATAAATATTCTGTCCTTCCAAATTGACAAATGGCTATTTGAGAATATTGGCAGGGTTTCTTTGAATGCAGTATCTAAGTGAAGATGATTATATAAAATAAAATTTTACTCTGGAAATTGGATTAATCATAAAAGGTAAATTTCAAATACTGAGATTATCAGCAAAGGTTATGTATATGAATATACATGACATGTATTCTTCATAAAATGTATGTGTTATATACAGGATGTCCCAAAAGTCTTAGTGCAGTTTTAAGCTATCAAAGTTTAAAAATGCACTGACTGTTGGGAATCCTGTGTGTGTGTGTGTGTGTGTGTGTGTGTGTGTGTAAATATATATATATACATATCATATGTATATATATCATACATGCCTGTACATATATGTTATATATAATAATGTCTGCTATCTCCGTGATGTGAATTTACTCAAATAAGTTACCCTGACCTAATAGTTTTGGATAGCATTCATTCTTAATGTCTCAACTTCTTTAAAACTCCCCCTGCATAGAAGCTTTGCTCTGGAATGCTTTTCTACCCAAAAATACACCCCCATTTCCTATAGTTTCTTATAAAATTTATTTAAACTAGGAGATACTACAAAGAAGAAATTTAAATGGGGAAAAAAACTGTTGTGAAGATATCTGATCTGATGTATACTAAAACAGGTGTACCTTAATAGGTCTACTAGGAATGTTTTAGCTGTTAGCATCTTTTAAATGCTTCTGCTGAGAAACCATGTTTTCATAACAAGGTCGGTGAGTATTAAACCTGTGATCGTTCTTTCTAGGATTGCTATAATTTACCCAAACAATAAAAACCTGCTAAAAAAAAACATTTATGTATTTTTAAATGTTGTAATCCAGGGATCCCACTGATATTGGTGGGGAAAACTGTGCCCGAGGTCATATAACCCTGCTTGTACATTGCCAGGACTGCAATCTGCTTTATGACAAAACAGATTCATTTATCTCCAAATAAATAAATTACTTTTGTGAACATTTAGAAACATTTGCATAATTAGGCTGTAAGATCTTAGCAGCCTTTTTCATAATAATTAAACTAATCTAATCTTGGACAGGGTAAACAGACTTACTAGGATGAGAGCAGCCTTCAGGCAAGGAACTTACTACATTCTCTAGGAACTGTAAGGCTGATGATGTTTGTTAATTATGCCGAGCTCTGACTCCCTAGTAATAGAAGCGTTTGTATTGCCTGAAGCTTAGATAGCTACTCCTAGGCACATAAAATTAGACTCTGCTTTTTTGACATTCTCTTTAAAACACACACACACACACACACACACACACACACACACAAAGAAGATACTTCAAAATGATTATACGCTTTCAGCAAGGAGGCATTAACTCTACACTGATGGATCCCAGATCTGTGCACAATTGGCCCATTCCTGGGTCATGTGATCTTGATTATCTTTAGATCGGGAGCCTTTCATGCCATCTACAGATCTGGGCACACAGGTCCAAGATTTAATAAAAGAGCAATAGAATGAATGACACCACTTTGAATTTCCTACAATCCTAAGGCATTAAAAAAAAAATGAGCAGAAAACAAATCATTTCGGAAACATATTTCTTGATTGAGATCTAAATGAAACATTTTCATTGTTAGGCAAATAACATCAAAATGTAATGTTAACAGATACAGTCAGAGAATTCAGATCATTCATATTTTTGTTTAGCAATTTCTACTCCTTTTGGTAATTCCTTGAGAAATGAATCCTTATTGGAGAAATCAGCATGGGATTAATGGAGAGGATGCTGACTTTGGAGTCAAGGACATGAGTTTGGATCTTGACTCTTCCACTTTTATTTCCTAGACAACATAGAGCATTCTCTCTGGGGTTTATTTTCCTCCTCTATTAAAGAAGGGTATTGGATTAGATGACCTCTTAACTCCCTACCAACTCTAAAGCTGTGACTTTATGACTGTCATTCTGGTTACAAATATATTGACCACTGAATCACAGAGCTCCCAATCATTTCCTAAGTAGATAAAATGAATCTTCCTAAATTATTTTAAAATTATGTCATGGAAAGCTTACCATAGAAACAAACATTCTACCTTAAAGATTTGAGTTACAAAGACAATCTCAAAAATGTATGAACTCAAAGCAGCAGGTCTTAAAGATACTCAAAAAGTGTTTTAACATAAAACAGTCATGTCTACCATGCCTGACACAATGATGATATTTAATGAATTTATTAGTGTTCATGTGAAATGTTCAACAAAATTAATAATATTCCTCATAAATGCTCTATATATTATGTGGAATATGTGTCCTTTCTATAGCATCTTTCTTTTCTTCCCTAATTTATTCACTTAAGCATATTTTTCATTTTCAGTTGTCTTCAGAGGGGCTTCTAGAACAATTTCTTCATTAATTCTTGAGATGTTCAAACCTCACAATGCATTTAATTAAGACATCACAAGCCTCTCCATGGGAAGAGATTTGTGATGTCACAGGAATAGCTCTGTGAAGCTGACAATCAGGACTTAAAAACTAAGGATAAATAGCATATGCATTATAATTTTCAGGGTTGGGGGAGAGAAGATGGATAACTACTTATTAATCCTTCTAAAAAAGGCTTTATTTCAATGTAAAGAAGAATAATTTTCTGTTAACTTTTATAAATTGGATTTTCTATAATCATAAATTTTGTTGTAGTTTTTTCTCCTTTTTACATATGAGGTTTTATTTCAGATATAACACTGTTTTAAACAGAAAAAATATTTCTCTCAAGAAATGTATCCTTCCTCTTACTTGCAAATATGAGGTATAGAATTGCATTTATATAGTATTTGAAGATTTGCAAAGCACTTTACAAATATCATCTCATTTTATCCCATAAGAACTCTAGGAAATAGGTGCTATTATTATGTTCAATGTACAGGTAAGGAAAGTGAGGCAGAAGTTAAATTATTGGTCCAAAGAACACAAATACTGAATATCTGAAGCAAGATTTGAACTCAGGTTTTCCTGATTCCAAGTTCAGTGATTTATCCACTATGTCACATAGCTGTCATCAAGGACTTGGTTAAAATTCTCTATTTTTTTCTGTTATATTTTAGAATTATGATCACTGATATATGCCTAGTCTAAATGGTGCTAAATGTATAGTACCCATATTCTCTTCTCATGTAGAATTCAAGGGCTGTTCCTTGACTTTGTTTTTGAAAAAGTAGAATGCAATTCCATTTTCCTAAAGTGACTTTAGGTTCTTATTGATACTATCGTTCCAGTAAAAACATAAAAACACTGATTTGCTATGTTTATTTTCCAATGCCAGAAACTGAATATGGTAGATGATCATGAATCTTGTTAAACATACCTTGGCAATCTTACTATATAGCAGGGGTTCTTATTGTGTGTGTGTGTGTTTGTGTGTATGTGTGTGCTTTGTCGTGGACCCCTTTGGCAATCCGTAAAACCTTTGAATCTCTTCTCAGAATGAGGTTTATTGAATGAATTATTAAAAATTAATTAAAGATGTAATTTTACTTCTTTCTAAGTTCATAGATATCCTGAAATCTATCCAATGACCACTTTTAGATTTGTGGAATCAGGATTAAAAACCCTTGCTTGCTAGTGACCTTGCTTTAGTAACTGACTTATCTGAGTGCTTGCTTTGTGAATTATTATCCACATGAATGTGTTTCTTCCACACCTCTACCTTCTTTTAATGTCTGCTTCATATACTGCCTTCTTAGGGAAATCATTGCTTATTCTCCTATTTGCCAGTGATTCTGTTTCTTTTCTTGAATTTTTGTCTATATGTATCTCTGCTAATGGGTTCTATACCCCAGTAGAATGAAAATTCCTGGAAGCTAAAAATAGTTCTTCATTTTATCTTTCTATGCCTAGTGCCTTACATATTGTAGATCATTAACAGTGTTTGTTGGATGAGAATGAATTGTAAGGCATCGTAGCATTATTATTTTTGTGGTCATGCTTGTATTGCTCAGGAGGAAGAGGTATGGATGACTAATAAACTGACCTATAGAAGAACTACTCATGTTGAGGAGATCACAAATCTGTGGAAGTATGGTTATCATTCATTCTGAAATATGATTTCTTATTCTTGATTTACTCATAATTTCTTACTCAATTCTAAAAATCAGAAAGCAATTAGGTCAAGTTTTAGAGAAACACATGATAACTTGGCAAAATGCAGAACATATTAATGCATGTCTTTACACATCTGGAAGGTACAGTTTTCATAAAATCCCAAAGAAATGATGGGAATAAACCCAATGACTATGTGAATAGAGAGATATGTCAAATGACATCAAAATTGGCATGGGCTGTTCAGTTGGATATACCCCAAATTCAAGACAACTACCAAGCAGGATGAGGCCACTAGGTGGCACAGTGTCAGATCTAGAATCAGGAAGACTCATTTTCCTGAGTTCATAGCTGGCTACTTCCTAGAGGTGTGACCCTGGGCAAGTAACTTATCCATTTTCCTTATCTATAAAATGAGCTGGAGAATAAAATGGCAAATCACTCCAGTATCTTTGCCAAGAATTCACCAAATGGGGTAATGAAGAGTCAGATATGACTAAAACAACAGAACAATAATAAAAGCAAGAAGGATTGAAAGGAGGGAGACCAAGCAACCAACCATTTTAAGGGTTCCTATATTCGACTTGCCACCAAATTGAAGTATTTAAGTTTTTCTCCTACTGAGTGTGTTATTGAGATAATCCCTAAGAATACTTAGCCCAGGGTTGAAAGAGTCCTGGGTTTTCTCTGACTAGGGGCCTTTAAGCAGAGTCTGGGTGAGCACATGTTGAGTATGTTAGTGGGTATTTTTTCAGAGATGTACATTGAATTATCTGGTCTCTGGGGACTCTTCTATCTCAATGATCCTGTGGTTCTGTGCTTCTGAGAATAAATGAAAACATCATTCCTCTTCTCTTTCCACAACAACTTGAGTAATCTGTAGTCAGATGGACACAAGTTCACTGGCACTTAGCTATGCTTCTGTGAATATCTCAGTGCCAGGAAAGGGTCTTTTTGTGATACATTTCCAGTATGGGCTCTACCCACTGTACCTGAGCCATCATCATTCCAGTGAATTAAAGAGAGCACTTTTGAGAAGGGGGGAATCCAGAAACACTTGAACATTTGAAGTTTGTGAAAGGGGGTGGGGATAAAAAAAGATGTGGTCATTATAATGCAATACAAAGAAAATGGAACTAATATGTTTAAAATAATCCAAATGACTCTACCCAGTTTGTACCCAGATGGATGAACTGGGTTAACACCTCATCATAAGATCATAAGTAGTTTAGTTCTTTGGATGTCCTTCTAAGGGTGCTTTGTTGTTGCACTAAAATCAGTATGAGCTTTCATTAAATGAACAATGATTTCTTTCCCCAGGCAGAATTTTGGTAGGTTAATGAAGAGTGTCTTTGACTTTCATCCAGAAATCATTACAGCCTGACCTGAGGGGTTTAGTCTGTACTCAGTGTTACTAACCTACACTTTGTTGTTCTGGCAGCCCAATGTAAATAAAGTTCCATCCTTGGATACTAATATAGCAAGTGCACAACTTTCTGGTTGTTTAATACAAAAAATTTCTTACATTAGCTTACATTTAAGGAGACCACAAGTCATTGACATTAAGACATCTTCCTTTCTCTATTTTTCTTTTTGTTTTCAATCAGGTTGAAATGCCGCTTTTGGCCTAAATTCGGTGTGTGTGTGTGTGTGTGTGTGTGTGTGTGTGTGTGTGTATCTACATCTATCTATCTATCTATCTGTTTGCTTTCTGCCACATAATAGATTATAATGTCCCAAGGTATTTCAAGATTTTATTGTTAGTGATCAAGCTCCATGTCTTTCCCCTGGACTGTGGTCAAAAATATAAGTCAGAGCCTGATAAATGACAGTCATCTACAGCATTTCATTCAATGGTCATTGGACAAACAGTTAAACACTGGCCAATTTTTAGATATTTTTAGGTCTTCAAATTGTTCTGCCATTTCCTTTTAGTGCATTTTTCTATTCCATCTATCACTGAACTTTCTTCAGTTACATTCATTTCAATTAGTTTTTGAAACTGAGCATCCTTTATCTTCTTCTCACTCTCTACCCATCTCTGCCTCCCTGACTCCATTTCATATCTGCCTCAATCCCTATACGTCTCTATCTGTCTATATTTTTCGCTCTCAATTCTTTTATAGTATCAGTATTTTATGTATATTAAGATGTTTCCATTAAAACAAAACAAAATCCCTATGCATTTTCAACCATCTAGCTGCAAGGGAGAAGATGCATTTTGTATATGGATGATAACATTGGTAGTCTGTGAACCCTCAACATTCTCTCACCAGGATTCCAATGCTACATGATGTTACTCTAAAGATGCTAATGTTTTGTGGCATAAGAGTTATTATACTTCCTTTGATCCTTTAATGGATCTGTCATCTCAAAGACAGGGATACACCTTCCAATGACACAGTCCTCAGATAATTTATGTCCTCTTACACAGTCTAATTCTTGTTCAAGTCTCTTCATCATTTTTCCACTGGAGGTCTGCCCCACATGTTGAAAGTCTTTCTTTAGATCTCTTGATGTCATGTGGATGATAATGGAGCACAAAGGCCATCCTTTTTTCTCAATCTTTCCATAAAACCTACTACAAACATAATGACATCATAAATTCATCCTATTTTAAAGATTAAAACGTTCACTGAACATTGGACTTTTTCCTACAATCCCAATGATGACCAGTGATATTATACTGGATAGTGTGATTTAAACAAATAGGACCTCTGAACTTGCCTGCTTGACTCTATAAGAACCTGAACAATTACAACTGATGAGTAATTATGAAAAGCTAATTTACCACAAGTCACTAATCATTTTTCACCTAGTATCATATATGATAGAGGGAGACTTATATAGTAGATAGAAGACTGGCATTGGATTCAGGAAGACCTTGCTTCAAATCTTGCCTAGGAAAGAGATGGAGCTGTTTGACCTGGGGTTACATTGATCTGTACTCTTTCAGTGCCCCCAAACAACTCTTAAAACTATGACATTCTGAGAAGCTGAAGATTTGTATTGGTAGAGAAAAGATCCTTATACCAATGAAAACAGAACTAGATCAAAACAAAATCATGTATGATCCTTCAATAACATATTAATTCAATGTTTTATGATGTCATAGAGGGGATTATGTGTCTTTAAATTGATATGCTAGTTACCTAGGCACCTAGTATTTAGAGGTAGGAGGAACTTCAAAGATCATTTGGTCCAGTTTTCTCTTTTTATTTTTTTTAATAAAATGCTTTATTAACTTCTGTTTTACATCATTCATTTCTGCCAAATTTTGAGTTACAATTTTCCCCCATTTTTCCCCTACCCACCACCCCAGAATAGCAGTCCCACAGGATATCCCCTCATCCAATCTGCTCTCTCCCATCTCTTCTCCCAAACCCCCTTCGACTTTTCCAGTAGGGCAAGGGGAATCCTTGTGCCCCAATGCCTGCACATCTTATCTCCCCATTATATGCAAAATAATATTAATTAACTTATATATTTTTTTAAAATTTGATTTTAAAAGGAAGATAAGCAACTCAGTATATACTGTATATGTGTAGCTATGCAAAACATTGTCATAGTAGATATATTGTAAAAGACTGAATATATTTCCTTCCCTCCTATCCCACCTCCCACCTGGTCCACTCCCCACTTTGGTCCTGTCCCTTTTCAAAAGTGAGTGCTTCCAACTTCCCCACCCAGCCTGCCCTCCCTTCCATTATCTCCCCTCTTGTCCCCTTTGGCCCTACCCTCCTGTAGGGTGAGAAACCCTATTTAGTGTGTATTTCAAATTCAATGAGAATAAGGTTTTGCCTTTTTGCCTTCCTGTTCTTCCCCTCCCTTGTAACCATTTTCCCTTGCTTCTTCTAGATGAGATAGTTCACCCCATTTTGTCTCTCCCCATCTCCTCTCATTATATTCCTCTCTTACCTCTTAATTTCACCTTTTAAGTATCATCCCTTTATATTAAATTCTTCCTGTGCCCTCTATCTATGTATACCTGAAAACATATATACACAGATTCACATATGTACTCATATGGCCATATACACTTCTTCAACTATTTTCATACTGAGAAGAGTTTCATCAGTTAAAGTTATTGTTTTTCCCTGTAGGAATGTAAATAGTTCAACTTTGATAAGATCCTTTTGATTTCTTTTCCCTGTTTACCTTCTCAAGCATCTCTTGCTTCTTGCATCTGAATGTCAGATTTTCTATTCAACTCTGGTTTTTTCCTCAAGAATGCTTGAAAGCCCTCTATTCCACTTAAAGACCATATTTTCCCCTGAAACATGATACTCAGTTTTGCTGGGTAGGTGATTCTTGGTTTTAATCCAGCTCCTTTACTCTCTGAAATATCATATTCCATGCCCTTCAATCCCTTAATGTAGAAGCTGCCATATCCTGCGCTATCCTGATCATGGTTTCACAATATTGAAACTGTTTCTTCATGGCTGCTTGTAATATTCTCTCCTTGATCTGGGAATTCTGGAACCTGGCTACAATATTCCAAGTAGTTTTCTTTTTGGGATCTTTTTCAGGAGGTGATCAGTAGATTCTTTCATCCTCTATTTTGCCCTCTGATTCTAAAACAACAGGGCAATTTTCCTTGACAATTTATTGAAGGATGATTTCTAGATTCTTTCTTTGAACATGGTTTTCAGGTAGTCCAATAATTTTTAAATTATCTCTCCTGGATCTATTTTCCAGGTCAGTGGTTTTTTCCATGAGATATTTCACACTGCCTTCTATTCTTTCATTTGTCTGGATCTGTTTAATAGCATCTTAATTTCTCATAAAGTCACTGGCTTCCATTTGGTCCAGTCCAATTCTGAAGGAATGATTCTCCTAAGTGAGCTTTTGAGATTCTTTTTCCATCTGGCAAATTCGGCTTTTTAAGATATTCTTCTCCTCATTGCCTTTTTGAGCCTCTTTTGCCATTTGAGTTAGTCTATTTTTTAAGGTGTTATTTTGCTCAGTTAGGCTGTTGACTCTTATTTCATACTTTTCTTGCATCTTTTTCTTTTCTCTACCCAATTTTTCCCCTACTTCTCTTATCTGCTTCTTAAGGTCCTCTATGACCTGTAAGCAGCTTGTATTTTCATCTTGGGCTTTTGGTGCAGGAGTTCTGACCTCACAGTCCTCCTCCTGTTCCATGCTTTGATCCTCTTTGCCCCCAAAATAGGAGTCTAATGTTGAATTTTTCTGTTTATTTTGTTTTCTTTGCCTAGGCATGTTGCCACTCAATTACTTGACTTTTGGGCTTGTTGCCACAGTAGGACTCTGCCACCAGCCAGGGGAGCTTCCATGCCAAATGCTGGGTTTTTCTCACCTTCCAGAGGTATTAGTTGGGTGGCCTCTGTGAATCCTCCACACACTCTGGCAAGCTGGTCACACACCCCATAAACTCCACCTCAGACTGCAATCCAGATCCAAGAAGGGTAAAGCAAGAGTGATTACCCCCCAGACTGATTGCTGGATCCCCCTACAGTTTGCAGGCCAGGAGCTGAAGCTGCAACATGGCACTGTGGTGCAAACTGGGTCGCCTCCTCAGCAGCTTCTTGCCCCAGGGGAAAGAGGCCACAAGCTCTCCCAAAGAATCCCAAAGTCCTTAGGGCACTGACCTCTCACTTTGTCCTAGGCATCTATGTGTAGATAATTCTGGAAACACCACAGCTGCTGGTGTTCTGGGGTCCCTCCAGATGGCTGCTGGTCCGGCCACCCTGGGGCTAAAACCTCCGACTCACATGCACCTGGGCTAGACTCCCAGAGCACTGGGTTGGCCATTCCCTGCTGGGCTACCGGGATGTGTCATTTTGTGGGTTCTGGAGCTCCAGAGGTTGTTCAGAGATCCTTTTCATGTAATTTTGAAGTGGTGTGGGATGAGAGCTCTGTGGAAGTGCTGTTTCTACTCTGCCATCTTGACTCCACCCCCCAGTTTTCTCTTTTTAAAGATCACAAAATTGAGGCATCAAGAAATGTTTTGATTTGCTTAAATTGGAAATAACAAATTTACACCCAAGTTTTCTGATTTCTTTGAATAGAGTATGATCTTGCATTCCATTGAAAAGGGCATAGCTTCCAGATTTAAGGAGATGATGGTCCCACTTTACGCTACCCTTATCAGATGTCACACAGAGCACTGTTTTCTGTTCTAGGTACTACAGTTTAAGGACACTGGTAAGCTGGGAAGTGTTCAGAGGAGGGAAATGAGGATAGTAAAGTGGCTTGAGTCCATCACATATGAGGATTGGTTGGAAGAGCCGGGCATGTATAATCCAGAGGAAAAAGCAACTCAGGAGGGAGGAGATATGACAGCTCTCTTCAAGTTTTTGAAGGTCTGTCATGGGGAAGTGAGATAAAATTTGGTCTGCTAGTAATGATTTAAATTGCAAGGAAGCCTCTACCTCTCCAGGCCACCCATTTGAAATTCACAGCTTGAATTATCATAGAATGGAGGTTTCTTTGGGTTGGATCACCAAGGAGACAAAGGGCAGGCTAGTGACATGAAGTATTATAGACCCATATGTAACATAGACCATTAATGTACAAGATATTCCTAGCTTAAATTGTGTGAAGCAAATCATGTTTTATTAATAACCATGGAATGAGAATCATGTTAAGGCATAAATTGGAAGTCTGAGGATTGTGAGACTCTCTCTCTCTCTCTCTCTCTCTCTCTCTCTCTCTCTCTCTCTCTCTCTCTCTCTCTCTCTCTCTCTTCCTACCTCCCAATGCACTAAAAATGAAAAGCAATAGATGTGAAAGATTTGGGCAATAACACAACATTTGAGGGAATTGTGGAGAGCACATGGGGAAGATAGGCTGATGCAATCTATTACTTCTCATATCATTGAAGAAAAATGGATCAAGGATACAAATTAGTTACAAGATGTCTGGATATATTTATAAAGTATTCAATGTGTATGTCTCTCTCTTTATACATATATATATACATACATATACACATATGTATATTATACATATATAACACACACATATGTATATATACACACACACACACAATTAAGTATTTATGCATGCACTGTAACAACAACTGAAAAATAAAGGAGATCTGTGTTGGACAATTCATTCAGAAAAAAAAATATTCCCTTTGGAAAATCATATAAAACCTTAATACTCTAATTCAAATGCATGAACATAGCTAATCCTGAAGCTAATAGGACCCTTGTGTGTTCATCCAAGAACAGAATTTGGCCCACTGTATATACTATTCACTGTCTTTATTTACATGATAAATTATCATGCTTTATTATGTCTACTCCCATATCATTTCTATTAGCAGCTATTATTTTAATATAATATATTAAAATGGAATTAGCAATTAAATTACACAACAATTATTCAAACAACATAAAGTGTTTGACTTAAATCCTTAGAAGCAAGGGAATTTATAATTGACTAAAACCAAGTCCATGCATCATGCCTGATAGCGAGAGTCTTAATTTTCCATCCATGCCACTCACAGCACCTCCTGGGTGAGAAAAGGAATTACAATTTTCATTCTTCGGATTTTTTTTTTTTTTTGGCAGAAGAGCCCGAGTCAATCCTAGTACAATATGCAAGCCCTTAGGTAAGCCTAAAGATTGGGTTGAGCTCCTTTTCAAATTATAAGCTTTCTATTCATCCCACCAAGATCAAGGTATTTTCCTATGTAGAGACATGGTAGTATTTCCTTGTTTCTTCTTTTTTTATTGCACTAAATGATAATAGCTAGCATTTGTGTAGTAGTTTCTATTATTCTTTACACTCACAATGTATATTTGTCCTCACAACAACCCTGGGAAGTAGGTATTGCTATCATCCTCTTTTTACAGATAAGTAAATTATGACATGCAAGTATGAAGTGACTTGTCCAGGATCACATGTAAAAGTAGGAGGCAGGATTCAAACTGGAATCATCCTGACTCTAGGTTTAGTGTTCTTTGACACTGGGTCACCCAACTGCCTCTCTGACTTTGTCATTTTCCCTACATTATGTATTTGGTAATGTACTGTCCTTTTTTTCTAATTGTTTCTTATGTCTTCCTCCAATTACTCCAACTAGACTGTAAACTTATTGGTAATGGGGATTGTGTCTTGTTTGTTTCCAATTCTGTCTTCTCACAAAAAGTGCTAAGGAGACTCTCCCTATATTCCCAGATACTTTATGCATTTTGTAGTTATTCAGATGGATATTTCCCTTTGAATTATTTCCTTCTGGATTTTGGTATTATTATATTTGCATCTCCTGAATTTACTAGCAAAATTCCACATAAAAACTAAAGGGAATTTTGCTGAAGCAAAATTGAATTGTAGAGTAGTTTATTTGACATAGTAGAGCACATCAAACAGTGCTTTTAATTCTATTCAGAACTGTCAAAGATGGGAAAAGTACTGATTCGGAATCAGAAGCTCTGGTACTTGATATTTTGTGTGGCAATAGGTATAACATTCCACTTTAGTTCTCCGATTCCTTCTCAATAAAAATACAAGGTTTGGATTAAATGATTCCTAAAGTCTCTTTCAAATATCAATTCTATGAAGTGATAGACACACACACACTCATATATAAAAGTGCACACACACACACAGGGAAACACACAGAGACAGAGAGTGAGAGACAGACACAGAGAAACAGAGACGTAGGGAGACATACACACAGAGACACAGAGGGAATATTCTTATATATCAAGGTAATAGGAAGATAAATATATATTAATGATTAAAATTAAAAAAAAACAATAACTAAATAAATAAACTTTTAAAATAATAAAAAATAATATAGATAAATAACTCCCAACTCTCTAAGGCTTATCACCAGGTTGCTTATCAGAGTATGAATTTTGAGGAGCCTAGGAAATTGTTAAATATCATATGAAGGCATGGTGGACTTTCTAAGTACACTGGAAGGCACTACCCACAAAAATAATAGATTTCTTGAAACTTTGAAATAAATATGCATGATTTATGATTTTTAGCATTTTCAGAATGTGATTTAACTACAGAATATGACTAATTTATTTTAGGTTATTATCTGGTTAACAGTTGTTCTTAAAATATTAGGATACATTTTAAAATTAAGATGGGCTATTCTCTTTTAAAAATAGTATTTACTGATATCTCTTGTGCTTTCTATCACCAGAATTTTCCCCCAATATTCCTTCCCTTTCTCCTCTAGAGAGTCATACCATATAACAATTCATATTTTTTTTTTGCTTTTTTTTTTTTTTGAGGGCAATTGGGGTTAAGTAACTTGCCCAAGGTTACACGGCTAGGCTTTTGTTTGTGTGTTAAGTGTCTGAGGCCGGATCCGAACTCAGGTCCTTCTGACTCCAGGGCTGATGCTCTACTCACTGCTCCACCTAGCCACCCCTACAATTCATATTTTTAAAGACAAAAATAAATAAATAAATAAATAAATAAATAAATAAATGAATGAATGAATGAATGAATGAATGAATAAATAAATAAATAAAAGAAAAGAAGCAGGGAATGGACACAGTCAGTACATCAAAATGTCTAAAACTATGTGCAATGTGCCATATTAGAAAACTTTCTAACTCTGCCAAGGGGTGGGATGGAAATGTCTTCTCAGATTTCTTATGTTGAATCCTGCTTAATTCTTCACAATTTCACAACATTCACTTTTGATGTGTGTGTGTGTTTGATCTTTCCTTTACATTATTTTATTTATTGTGTGTACTGTTTTCTTGGTTCTGCTTACTTCACTCTGAATAAGTTCACGCAGAGCTTTTCAGGCTTTTCTGTATTACTCACATCCATTATTTCTTATAGCCCACTAGTTTTCCATTGCATACACATAGGTCAGTTTGTTTAGCCATTCCCAATTAATGTACATCTCCTTTATTTCCAATTCTTTCTTCTCACAAAAAGTGCTAAGGAGACTGTCCCTATATTGCCAGATACTTTATGCATTTTGTAGTTATTCAGGTGGAGATTTCCCTATGAATTATGTCCTTCTGGATTTTGGTATTATTATATAGAAATTCAGTTGTTTTCTGAGCACTTATTTTGTAGCCTGAAACTTTGCTGAAACTGATGTGTCAATTGATATCTTTTACAATTATCTAAGACGTTCCAAGTGTGGCATTATATCATATCATCAGAGAATATGGATAGTATTATCCCCACTTTACTTATCCTTATACTTTTCAGTTCTTCCTTTGCTATTGCTAGCATTTTCATAACTATATCAAATAACAATGGGGAGAAGAGATATCCTTACTTTATTGCCACATTTGTTAGAAAAGTTCAAGTCTATCTCCATTCCTATTAATATGTCATTTTCTTTTGATTTTATATAGATTTTTATGATATTTTAAAAGTCCCTTTCAGACTATACTGTGTAGAATGTTTTGCCTAAATGACTGTCGTATTTTGTCAAAAGCTTTTATTATTTTTTGCATCTGACAAGATATTCATGTGGTTTTAGGTGTTTTTATTTTTGATATTTCTAACCATGTTGACTGTTTTCCTAATTTTGAACTATCCTTTCATCCCTGGCATAAATACAACTTGTTCATATGGATGATTTCTACTTAATGACTAGTCTGTTTGACAGTATTTTATCAAAATATTTTTAATATTCATTAATGGTATTAGTCTATAATTTTTTGGTGTTTTGTTCTTCCTTGGTTTAGGTATTAGAACTGCGTCTCATAAAATGATACTGATAGGGTTCTTCATTTTCCATTTTTTTAGAATAATTTGTAAAGTATTTTTTTCTTTAGTAGTTCCTTTACAACTCATTCATTCCTTTTTCTGAGAATAATTAGTTTTATTTCTTAATTAATTTAATGTCTCTATTTGAAAAGGCACTGCTCCATTTCTTTTGTATTCCCAATTTTATTAGTATATAAATAAGCATAACAAGACCTGAGTATTGTGTCTATTTCTTCTGTTTTTGTTGTAATTTCACCTTCCTTATATTCTATATAGTTAATTTGACTTTCCATTCCATCCTTCTTTTTATTCAACTTGGCTTAAGGTCTATCAACTTTATTAGTTTTTTTCAATGAATCAACTTTAGTTTTGTTAACCACATCTATAAGATTTTTTTTTGTTTCCAGTTTATTTCTCCGCTATATTTTAATATCCCCTCTCTCATGCTTATTTTAAATTTTTATATTTTTTTGGATTTTTAATTTGTTAAACACACTTTCAGTTCCTCTCTTTTTATATTTTGGTATATTTTTATATTTTATATTTTTGTACATATATGACGTCCCCCCTGATGATTACTGTAGTTGCATCCCATAAATTTTTGTTATGGTATTTTCTCATCATAATTTTCTTTAAATATACATGCTAATTATTTCTGTGATTTTTCCTTTAATCCACTTATTATTTAGAATTTTCTGTTAAGTCATCATTTGGGTCTAACTTTTTTTGTAATACGTTTTTTGTAATACTTGAAATAAAAATACTATTTTTGTAGTGTCATAGTCTGTAAAGGATGTACTTACTACTCAGCAATTTCATTTTTTGTTGGCAATATCTAGCCTGCCTTCTTACATGGTCAGTTTTTCCTTTTTTTTTTTTCTTTCTTTTTTTTTTTTTTTAAAGCAATTGCGGTTAAGTAACTTGCTCAAGGTTACACGGCTAGTCATTATTTATGCGTGGGTGCTCATTTTCTGAGGCCGGATCTGATCTCGGGTCATCCCAACTCCGAGGCCTGCGCTCTTACTCACTGCGCCACCTAGCCGCCCCTTTAGGGCAATTGGGGTTAAGTAACTTGCCCAAGGTTACACGGCATGGTCAGTTTTTCTAAAGGTTCCTTTTGATACTGAGAAAACATCTATCCCTTAGCAGTCCAATTTAGAGGATACCTTATTCTTTTAGTTACAGTTACTTCAGAGGTTTGCTCGGTTTTATGTTTTCTCTTTTGTATATATTTCTATTAAATCTCTTCAAAACAGAGAAATATGTTGAAATGTACTGTCACTATTATATTACTGTGTCTGCTTATAACTCAATTAATCTTTCCTTTATAAATTTAAATGATGTCATTTGTTGTATGTAAGTTTTGTATTAGCATTAATTTGTTTTCATGATTCCTTTAAGCATAATATAGTTTCCTGGTTTATAACTTCTTAAGTTTTAAATGTTTTGTATGATTGTAACTCCTTTGTTAGATTCACTTGAGCAATAGTAATTTTTCCCCCAGCCTCTTGTTTTCATTCTGTGTATGTCTTTATTTTGTTAAAATGAGGTTCTCCTAAGCAACAATTTGTGGGACTTTTTTCTCTTATATAATCTATTCTTTTTTTCTTTTATTGGATTATTTGATCCATCCACATTTAAACTGTGGGAATTATATTTACACCTCCCCCCATTTTTTTTCAAATTGGGATGTTTTCTCCTCCATAAACAGAATACTATATTTCTTCAGTATTTTTAAAACAATTTATCTATAGGCATTACTATTCCCATAAACTTACTTCCTTTAACACTCAAGTCCACCACTTCACTTTGCTACTTCTTTTACTACATTTTCTTATTTCTTCCTTTATTTTTTGCTTTTATCTGTTATTAAATTCTTCCTCTCTTTTTGTCCTCTAACTTTTGTAGCCAAGAATATTCCTTCTCTTCCTTTTCAACTTATTGTGCTTGTTAGCTCTAAAATTTCATTTTATGTGCCTAGTTTTCTAAAAAAAAAAAGATTTTCTTCCATCATTTCCTTCATTATTTATCATTCCTTTCTTTCTTTTTACACCTTTGTCATTTGATGTGTTATTGCATCTCTCTTAGTCTATCTTTATCCTATGTATTCTTTTTGGAACAAAAACTTTTGAAGTACATAGTTTGCATTCCTTCTAAAGAATTCTTGTTATTACCTTGTTGATCTTTACTCTTTGGTCACCTTTTTCTGTTTTATCTCACTATTAGAACTATCAATCTCCTTAAATGATGTAGAGGGCATTGCTCCATCATATACATCTTCCTATATTCCTGATTGTGAAATACCTTATTGACCTTTTTCCGAGAGTTCTAAGCTGTTGGGAAGGATAATAGGACTTGAGATGTAGCATTGGAAGGGAACTTAAGAAGCATTTAGAATAGCTACCTTATTGTATATATAAGGAAACAGAGACCCATGGAAGTAGAATGACTTTTCCAAGATCGTACAGGTTGACCTGGGATTCAAATATTGGTCTTCTGTCAGCTAGATGGGCCAGTGGATAGAAAGCTGGGACTGGAGTAAGAAAGATTCAAATTCAGTTAAAATTCAGACTCAAATACTTGCCAGCTGTGTGAACTTGGTCAAGTCGCTTAACTTCTATTTGACTCAGTTTCCTCAACTCTAAAATGGGGATAATAATAACAACTACCTCGTAGGGTGGTGAGAATTAGATGAGATAATATTTGTAAAGCTATTATCACAGTTTCTGGCACATAGTAGGTTATATATAAATGATTATTTCCTTCCTTCCCTTCCTTCCTTCCTTCCTTCCTTCCTTGACTTCCTTCCTTTCTTTTGTTCCTTCCTTCCTTCCATTCATCTTACAACGAGCATTTTTTTTTACATTGTACCACACCTTCTCCCTGGTGTGAAGAGAACTGAGGGAGAAAGACCAGAAAGTGTTCACTGATGGAATTATGGATTAATCAAAATATCAATTTAATTTAAAGGGGAGATGGATTAAGTTTACCTCTATATTATCTAGAAGAAAAAAACAACAACCTGTGTAACAAGCAGAATTTATACAATACTGTATGAAGGTTAGTTGTCTTTTTAAAAGAATAAATTGAATTCAGGCACTTTTACACACAAAACATTATGATCCATTGTAATCACCTGTTCATTTAAGCAGATCCTCTCCTAGACAATACTTTTTTAATTTAAACTTAGCTCAAGTGATATTGTGTACTTGATAAAAAGACTATACTTCTTGAGATATTCTATAACTCTAATTGTCACCAATATAAATAATCTTTTTGTCAAATTAATATTTAAAATATGATAGTAAGTGGGAAATACTAAATAATATGTATAGGCCAAGGTCAGAGAGGTCCTGGTTTGTTCTTTTATAAATCCAAGGCAATCTATATTCTTTTTAGGATGTATGGAATCACCTTTCTAATCCATGCTGCTAAAAATGAATTAAACTGTACTGACATGTTAGAGAATCTCTGATTATCTAATTATCTTTGTTATGTGAATAAAGCTTTAGTGAATTCCCTTCCTAGTACCATCATGTTGTTCCTTTGGGATGTCTCACATTAATGTACAGCAACTTTGAAAAAAAACATACAAAAACACAGTGATATCACATTACAAAGCAATTTTAATTAAAACTATTGAGGATGTCTTGTTGCTGTTGTTGATGGTGGTGGTGTTTAGGCTTCCTCCTCTGAGGATGATATAAAATGGTGATAAGGATTTTCCACTGGGAAACCCAGCAAATATAAGCTTTCAGTCATCTTCATGGGACCTTGCAAGAGTTCATCTTTAGTCCCTGGTTGAGTTCTTGTGGGAATAGAAATACTGCATTCTTGGCTTGACATCAGTGCCGTTTCCCAACGTTACCATGGTGACCACCTATGTGGCATCACTAACACTTTTCACAACAGCTCAATTTAAGATTCAAGTTGAGCGTTTCCATGATTATGGGAGGGTAATTATTTCATTACTCAAGGGAAGAAGATTTAGGAGGTAAATAGCTCTTCATTAAATCTTAAATGATTCTAGTCTTTTTAGGCCACAGAAATGCCAAATATTAAAGTGATAAAAACTAAAAGGGTAAAACGTAAGTAGAAATTGGAAAAAAATCTATGTGTACCATAGCCATAAATACTATTTTTAAAAAATCTGTTAGCAACAGAAGATCAAGGTCATTTTTAAAATAGTTAATTTTGAACAAATAATTTATACAATAAAATAAATGAATCCTATATGTTTCCGTATGTGTAGAGTTGAATAGAAGTCTTCTGTAAATACTCAATCATTTCACAAAGTTACTTAGAAGAGAATGTAGCCAGCCATTAATAATCGTCTCCTTCTTTGCTCTGGTTCGAAGTGATAATTCCATTAGTTAAGGAATGATTCTTGTTTTATAGATGAAGATTCAAGATTTCAGGGCTCTGGACATTTTGGTCATCATTACCTTGGAGTGTCATCATCAGGGCTATGTGAAAAAGAAATGTACTAATGGGAGAGGAAATGCGGTGCAATGGATAGAGAGTTGGGAGCCAGAAAGACCTGAGTTCAAGACCTTCCTCTGACACATATTGATCATGTTGACCTGGGAAAATCATTTAACTTAGTGCCCAAGGAAACTCTCTGAGAAGAGAAGTTGCAGAGAAGGTGCTAATATAAACTGGTAGAGTGAGATTCTCCATCTGAGAGTTTCCTCAGGAACCACAGAGCTAGTACCTGTCACTAACACTATGTAGTAGTGAAACATAAGAAATAGACATGAGACACATAAAAATGAAGGTGGGATGATCATCCGCTTTCCTTCTTTCCACTAAATTCACTAATTTGCTTCATTGTCAATCCCCTCAAGTCTGTCATCAATTATTTTTAACTGGTTGTTATATCGTGTTGCCCTGATATTCAGAAGTGAAAGGGTATGTAGAAAAGGTGAAGACTCCTTGATGGGTTTTCCTTCTACTTTTCTTTGCTGAGTCAAGGTAAATAGGTCCTTGACCCAAGAGTGTGGTGTGTCATTGCCTGATTTCAGGCACAACATGGACCACTACCAAAAAAAATATTGGCCTGCTGACTATTGCTTCTTTGCTTTGCTTTAAGATATCTATCAGTTGTTCCCAGGTGGGGTGAGATTCTGTAAATTCCTTAATGTGGTTATTTCCCTGTCACTTACATAGATTTTACCTATACATTTCATATACAATGTTGCCACCAAAGCATATGTGTGTATATATACACACACGTATATATGTGTGTGTGTGTGTGTGTGTGTATTCCCTTATCAATACTTCCATAGTGCTTTGATGAAAGAAGGGCAGTTGTTGCTTATTCCAACCATTTAAAATGATAACAACAATAATTGTTATACCTAAACCACAAGGTTGTTTTAAGAACTAGATGAAAATGAAAATGGATGGGTCGCATGACAAAAGAGAAGGCTAGCTTGTGGACAGCCCACATTCTGTACTGGTATTATCAAGATATCAAGAAAGGAAAGGAGTAAACCTTTCACACTGAGTGGGCCTCCCATCACCAACTTATAGGAAAACATGGATAAGAGTTGGATGGGATAGGATGAGCATGTGTGAATGCAATATCTGTATCATAAGATGGAATATCTATTTTGACGTGACCCGAACAAGTACTTTGAGTATCAAAATATGTAAAATTTAAAAGCTACTCTATTTGTCAAGATCAACAGAGTGCTTCACTTGATAAATATGCCTGAACACTTTCTCTGTTCTGAATGAAAGTGAAGTCCTCTGTTATGAGCAGAAATATTTACTAAAATAATTGCTTAGTTTCATTTTGTGCTAACAATTGTACCAACTAACCTAGTCAATTGCCCAAAGAATAGTTAATAAGCATGTCATCATAGACCATCATGTAAATGAGCTCTGAAAAGTAAAAATTGAAGTGCAATCTTGCTATTCATTTTATCTGAACTAATTATAATGTAGGAATAATTCTCACAGCAGGTGAAGGGGGAGGGGGAGATAGCCTATTTTTGCATGAAAGTGAAATATTGTGTTTTCTCCTATCAGAATTTTAAAGAAAAGGACTGTTGTAATAGGGATATTTTACCTTCATTTGGATGACTAAGCTTCAATATGGCTATAAGTTTTGAAAAGAATTGATGATGAAATCATAATCAACTCATCACCAGCATCAATGTAGTAGAGAAAATGTTAATGCTTTAGCACCAGATATTGTTCATAAAATTTTCAGGCTTCACTTGTGTTCAAAATATTATTTATCACTTTAATAGATCTCAATGCCTTATATTCACATACGCATGTATCCACATATATATGCATGTAAATTCACATTATATAAATTTGACTTTGCATAAAGAATTCTGAAAGAAATCCACGTTCAAAAAAAGATAAGTATTCCTCACTCAAAGCAGATACTGTGCAATAAGCTGTATGGGGAAGGCAGTGTAAATGGTAGGAAGCAGAGAAGCATCTCAAAGTCAGTTCCTGCGTGTCTGTATCAAGTGTGATTGATATTGTGCCTTTCCCTCTATTCCATAGAGATTCTTATAGTTTCACCATGGCTGGTGACAGGCATACTTTAGAAGGGAGAAATCAACGATCTCCCAAGCTTAAGCCAATAGGTTTGGAAATAAAAATACGCATAGTTAGAAAATACAGAGGCCAAAAACTGTTACTTATAGCAAATGAACTTTGTCTTTCAGTGTCTAATGTGAACACTACAGTGAAGGATACTGCCCTGATAAAGGAATGTGCAAAAGGTAGTGTTTGCATGAAGTTGATTTATCTGTCAAAACAAAGTGAAAGTTCCATTTTAGAGATAGAGCAACTATTAACTGTGTGCCTAGAAAACTAGACTCAAAAAGATATTCCTTGAAGTTTAACAATGATTCCAGTCAAAGGCAAGCCTCTTTGAAGATTTAAAGGTAAAATACCCTGAAGGAACTCAGGTATTTATAGCAAGCAGTGGTTGGTTTGTACAATTTAAAAATCGTGAAGGATTTCATAATGTGCAAGATCAGGATAGGCTGCTAGTGCAGGTTTTGTAGGAGCAAAGTAGTTTCCAGAGTTATTGCAAAAAATATGTGACAATAGAAAAGGGGCCCTACTTGCTGGAACAAATTTTTAATGCAGATGAGACGAATCTATTTTTATCAAATAATGCCAGCTCAAACTTCCATCTCAATTGAGGAAATAAACTTCCAAAAATAGTTATTTTTCTGCTTGAAGAGGATGAGTCTGGGACTTGCAAATTAAAACTTGTTCTTATGTGCCACTCACAAAATCCCAAAGCACTGAAAGGAATCCACAAGGAAATATTACCTGTGCATTATTTCACTAACTCTAAAACATGGATAACATTTTATCATCTTTGAACAATGGTTTATACACTGCTTCATTCTGTAAGTCTAGAAATTTTATAATGATAATGTCATTCCTTTCAAGATTCTACTTATTTTTTATAATGTCCCAGGTGACCCTCCCCACTTGGTGATTTTAGTGAAAATGTAAAACCTTCCTCCTATCACTACCTCATTATTACAACCTATGGATCAAGGAGTCACTGCAAATGTTAAGGTATATTAATTATAGCACTACATTTACCCAGAAAATTGCAGCTTTGTATGCAGATAAGGACTTGACATTGAGGGATTTCTGGGATTCTTATAATATTTATCATGCAATCCAGAATATTATTAAGGTACAAGAACATTTAATAGGAACATGTATGGAGTTTGAAAAAAAAAAGTGTGCCAGTAGTTTTTCCTGGCTTTTGTGGATTTGACAAAGATGAAATATTTGAAGAAGTGAATGACAAGATTGTAAAATTAGAATAAGAATTGGAGCTAGAAGTGGATGAGAATGACTGGAAGACTTGATTGAGTCTCAAGGAGATATGGCAAATGAAGATCTGATTGAGCTGCTAGCTTCAAAGATTGCAGAAGAAAAAAAGAAAACTTAGGAACCTGAGGTTGAACCAAACAGGTTCACAATGAAACATTAAGCAAAAGCTTTTCATTATTTGAGCAATTTTTTTTCTTGTATTGAAAAGATGGATCCAAATACTTCAATATTTTAAAAATGTCAATGAGTAGTAGAGGATAATATTGCTTGCTACCAAGATATATGAGGGAAAAAATAGAGCCACTGTCCAAATTTCTCTCCATAGCTCCAACTATGTCAACTATGCCAACTATGTCTCTCCAACACAGTCAACAATCAATGATAAAGCCTAGGAGCAGAGGGTGTAGAAGTAGTAACATACCACACTCCTAATTAACTTTACAGTACTGTACATATTTTGTCTTTAACTTTACCTTTTATTTCACAAATCCATTTATTATCATGGTACAATATTTAATATGTGTTAATTTCAGCACACGTTGTTGCTTTTCTTTAGTTCTTGAGGACCATGACATCAGAGAAATGGTGCAAATCTATTGGATTTGAGTGAAAAAGGACCGTGCAAAATCACCAGCCTCACTTTCTCCCCCAGAGCCATCTGGGTCCAGTGCTCAGATAGATATTAGGACCACTGGAGATGACCCATGATACAGTGGGGAGGTCTTGACCTTTTCAAGCTGTCTTTAACAAGTCTCAGGTTGACTCAGCACATTTTATTACTGGTATAAAGGTATTATTTTGTGTATGGCTTTGTTATATGGGCTAAATGAAGTGGGTGGGTAGAAGCAAATTTACATTATGTTAAAATAGCTTTGCATAGAGATCTGCAGAGTGATCTACTTATGAAAAGTGAGAGCTATCTTTACAAATATAGAGATAATTTTGCTACTCTCATAGTAAAATACTTTGATCTAAAATAACAGGATCTCAGAAATGAACCTATTTTCAGATCACTATCATCAATCTAGAGCTAGAAGATTATATCCATACATGACAACCAGTTTAATGGCTTCCTGACAAAGAATTCCTTCTATGATATCCCCAACAAGGAGTCATATAGATTTCATTTGCAGACCACTCTTCTTTGTTTGATACTCATTTAACGTTATTCTAACTGTGGGTGCCTCCCAAGACTGTCCTGGGTTACTGTTTTTGTTATTATTCTCTTTTTTAAAATCTACCCCTGCATTCTCTTACATGGAGATGTCATCAGATTCCAGGGTTCAATTATTATCTTTATGCAAATGATTCTCAGATCACATATCTATCCCTATCTTCTCTCCCAAGTTCTAGTCTCCCATCACCAAATGTCTTTTGGACAGCTCAAATTGGATATGCCATAGGCATCTTAAAATCAATAGTAAAACCCGGCAAAATGAAGTATGATCCTTAGGGTAAAAATAGATATTTAATAAGATAGAAGACTTTCAACCATTCTTGATGAAAAGATCAGAGCTGAATAAGAGATTTGACTTCCAAGAAAAGCATAAAAAGGTAAACAGGAAAGGGAAATCATAAGGGACTTAATAAGTTTTAATTGTTCACATTCCTCCATGGGAAGATGATATTTGTAACTCTTAAGACCTTTCTTATTATTAGGTTAGTCAGAAGAAGCATATATAGACAGAAGGCACAGGTATAAGTTGAATATAAAGGCATGATATCTAAAAATAAAATTGAGGGATTAAATGAATGTACTGAGAAAATGAGAAAGGGAAAAGTAGAATTAAGTAAATAATCTCACATAAAAGAGGCAAGAGAAAGCTTCTGTGGTGGAGGGGAAGAGTAAGCCGGTGTGGAGGAGTGAATAAATCTTACTCTCATTCTGAATTGGGTCAAAGAGGGAATAACATATACATGCAATTGGGTATAGAAATCTATCTTACCCTACTGCAAAGTAGGAGAGGAAGGGGATATATGAAGAGGTGGTGATAGAAGGGAAGGCACTTTGGGGGAGGGGGTAGTCAGAAACAAAACACATTTGAAGAAGAACAGGGTGAAAGTAGAGAGAAAATAGAATAAATGGGGGAGGGAAATAGGGTGGAAGGAAATATAGTTAGCAATAGTAACTGTGAAAAAATGTTGAAGCAAATTTCTCTAATAAAGGTTTCATTTTTCCAAAAAAATGGAGAACTGAGTCATATTTATAAAAAATAAAAGCCTTTCCCCAATTGATAAATGATCAAAAGGTATGATCAGTTTTCAGATGAAGTAATCAAAGCTATCTATAGTCATATGAAAAAATACTCTAACTCACTATCAATTGGAGAAATACAAATTAAAACAATTCTGAGGTATGTACTACCTCATACATATTAGATTGGCTAATAGGACAGATAAGGTAAATGACAAATAATGGAGGGAATGTGGGAAAAAAATGAAACTTTAATTCATTGTTGGTAGAGTCATGAATCAATTTAATCATTCTATAAAGCAATTTGAAACTATGCCCGAATCTCAGAAAACCATGCAGACCTTCCAGCCTAGCAATAACACTATTAGGTCTGTATACCAAAAAAGATAAAGAAAAAAAGCAAAAAGGACCTGTATGTTCCAAAATATTTATAGCAACTCTTCTTGAGGTAAATAATTAGAAGTTGAGAGGAATCCCATCAACTGGGGAATGTCTGAACAAGTTGTGGTACATGATTATGATGGAATACTATTGTGCTATAAGAAATGATGAGCAGGATGCTCTCAGAAAAATCTGGAAAGACTTACATAAACTTATGCAAAGTGAAATATACCATGTACAAAGTAACAGCAATATTATAAGATGATCAGCTGTGAATGACTTAGCTATTCTCAGCAATACATGGGCATATTTTTTAAACTTGACCCGGTTCCTTATGTGTTTGAAATATATATGTTTATAATTAATGCTCTACCACTGTATACCTAGCTGCCTCAGTTTCTATTACTATTACAAGGTACTATACAGGGCAACAATCTAAGCTATTTCAGAAATAGGTATCTCCAAAAGGAAAATTACACGTAGTACCAGACACCTCTTTTGTGAACCAGTCCTAAATCAATTATATAATATTTTTAGTAAAGTTTCAGGTGAAACAAGATATCCTTTAATTAACTGCATGCTTTCTTTGTTACTCTGTGCCTTTCAATGAAGGCTCCATCAGTATAAATTGGCATAACCTATGTTGAAAACTGAAGCCAAAACGTCACTGGGGGAGGAAGTGGAAATTAAATCCAGAATGTGATGATACTGAACTCTAGTGAGGATTTCAAACAGGAATATGACTAAAATAAGGGTCCTGTCCAGTTTTCAGGAGGACAAAGATTAAAAATAGGTTTATAGGACAATATTACTTCTCTTGAATTCAAGGAGATTCCTCTTAAATGTGCACTAGCTGTATGACCCTTGGAAAGTCAGATAACTTTATGCATAAAATGGGCAAATTAATAGCACTTACCTCTGAGGGTCATTGTAAGATAAAATGAGATGTTTGTGAAGTGCTTTGCAAATGTTAAAGTTCTATATGAACACTAGTGATTAAATGAATATTTACTGAATTGCATCTACCCTTGATCTTCCCTTGGCAAAATCACGGTAAAAGTTATTCTTTGCTAATTGATGGGAAGGGGAGAAAAAAATGTTTGTTAAAAGAAAAAAAATATTAAAAAGAAAGTACCTATGAGTTCTTTCATATTAAAAGGAGATAAAAAATAAAATCAGTCAGCACAGTGAGATCTTGCATATTTAAAATATTTCAGTCAACTTTGCGTAGGAAAACTTTGAATGTTATCATCTCAACATTTCATCAAGGATAATCTCAATATGTGTGTAGATCATTGCCATAAAGATTTAATAGATCTAAAAAAGTTTGATTATAAGTCACTAGTAACTAATGTTTTCTTAATTGCCCTTTTGAGTAGTAATACTCTTCTGATTATTTGTTATCTTCTCCACTTTTAGATGAAATGAGAATACTTCATTTCACTCTGAACTATATAAGCCTTGGTTCATGTCTTTCCTGTGATAGATTTATTCGAATCCAGCTACTTTTTCCATCTCTATTTCCTTTAGTGCTATTTTATTTCCTCCTGTAGTATAGTGGGGTCTGAATGTTGAACCCCAGTATGGTAACAGCTCCTTTTTCATCAATGAAGTAAATGATTTGTTACATAAATACTGATAAATCTATTCCATTTTAATCTATTTATTAATCTCTTTCTATTTTCTTAAGTGAATGCTTTGAAAATGATAGGGATAAGGATAGTTAAATGAAGAAGCATTTATCAAGTGCCTATGCACCAGACACTATTACGAGCACTTGATAGGGCCTGAACCTGTGGTTTCAATGTGGGGGACTCCCTGGTGAGACAATTCTGTCTAGGAACGCAGGTCAGTAGCTTCTCTGTAATTTAAGTTCCCTTTTTTTTTTTCTTTTTGGAGGGCAATTGGAGTTAAGTGACATGCCCAAAGTCACATGGCTAGTAAGCCTTCAAATGCCTGAGGCTGGATTTAAACTCAGGTCTTCCTGACTCCAGGGCCAGTACTCTATTCACTGCTCCACCTAGCCTCCCCAATGTAACTTGTGTTCTTAAGGCGTTGCTTAGAATTTGTCCAGAGACATAACAGCAGTGTGAGTCAGAAGTAGAACTTGAACTCACGTCTTCCTGGATCTGACCATGACTCTGTATCCAGTATATCACATCATTTCCAGCAATGGTCTGACTCTAATGGATATTATGCCAATTTTTTTGCAATTATTTTTGTTTCCCATGTTTCTCACTGTTTTGTGAGGCAATACCATTCTAAAATTCCCAGCATTCTCTGCTTTAGTTTCCATGTGACTATATTTGAAACCTCTTCCTTGCATGCTATATCTCTTCTCTTGTTAAAGAAATGAGAGATTTTGGTTATAAGGAAGGAACAACTGCCTGAGAATTTGGATGGTTCAAAAGTTGAAAGATGTATCAGAAAGTAGTGAGTTCCCTAACACTAGAAATATTCCAACCGAGGCTGGATGACCTCTTGTTAGGAATGCCATCCTAGCATAGATGACCTTTTAGGTCCTTTCTAATTTTGAGATCCATGTCTTGGTTCCAAAATGAGATACCATGGCATGGAAATTTTAGTATGGAATCTAATTATGTGCTAGTGTATGTCACCGCAAAAATAACCTACTATTCCTTTAAGTAACATGACACTTTCTATCAGAAAGTGAGAAAAAATTTTAAGTTTTTGAGCCATGAGCAGTAGTGGTGAAAAAAACATACACAAACCCTCTCCCCTTTTTTGCCCTTCACTTTCTACATTGACTTCTTCCCAAAGTCATTTTCCTTGAGAAAAGCTAAAACAGCACCTTTTGTCCTTGTTTTATCATTTATCAATGAGCTCTGCCTGAAGGAGGCAATCGACACCAGATTGTGTTTGGGGTCACTTTAATCAGAGCCATAATGGCCTACTCCAATCTAAGATGTTTGCTATAATATGCTCAGAAAGCAAGGAACAATAAAATGGTCAGCTATAATTATTTAGTCTTTATATCCAAGGTGGGGGAGTCTTTATCTTTATTATGTATTCCTTTCCAAGATCCTGAAAAGGTATGTTTAGTATCACTTCTTACAGATGAAGCGACAAGAGGTTAAGCATTTCAGAAGTCTGCAGTAGGTGACCCACAGAAGGAAGAGTAGATTGGTGATTTTAATTCTGTGTTCATGAATTTCTAGCCCTTGGGAACACTGAACATAATTCCTAAGTATCAGAGTGAAGATACAGTGTGCATGGAGCACCATTTTTCCAATCAAATGTTCCACTTGCCTTGCCCTCCTACTCCTTCACCTCCGCTGATTAGTGACAGATTAGAATTGTCCTGAAAGAGAATAAGGACTCTTGATTAGTCACAGCACAGAGTATCAACATATTATTGATTCATTATTAGCATGGAATATTCCATTTCTAGGCAATGGGTTGCCAAGGGCTAAGCAAACAAAAACACCGAACTCCATTATAGCTTTTTTTTTGAACGGTGGCAAAATGTTCTCTTAAAAAACATGAATTGTCCAGGAGAATGTCCTCTTAGAATCTATTTATTATATTACTTAAAGAAAAATTGACACTCCATTGACAAAAATCTTTATTTTCTTCTCCTTGGCATAGGCAGGCTCTATTTAGCTTGGTAGCTATGGATCGATATGATAGATCTACCTTATTTTCCAGGCACCAAAGAAAATATATAAATATCTACATTGCTGAGAGGACTGTACTACCAATTTCCATATCCCTATGGATCTATGATCTCATCTCCCAGAGTTGCAGATCACAACTTATCTCTGTCCACCATCATGCCTGTGACTCACTGGTGACATCCTTTTGTTTTTACTTCATTTTTCTTTCCCAATCCTCCTTTGAAGTTATAACACCTGGCTTGCATTGGGGATATTGGGATAGCACAGTGCCCTAGCATCCTCATCCATCGAGCCTCCCTGTCCATTCTCTCTTTATTGTTTAGGCCATGGGGGTCTTCCCTTAAGCTTTCCAAAGAAGATGACCTAATGCTTTCACTAGGCTTATCTAATTCTTCTCTGATGACTTAATAAGTCCCAGTTACTTACCTGACATTTCAGATCTGTAGTGCCCTATGACTCCTAGCCATATATCATCACGGTAAGACTATTGATTGGTGCTACCAATTAAGCGTACTAATTGAATATTTTTATTAAACACATTGTTAATAAATAACCAAATCCTGTTGCCAAAGCACAAGCCACAAGCAGAATTGAATGTTTTATTCATCATTACACTCAATGGAATACTACATGACCCAGATAACAGATGATACATAACCCCACAATCAAAAGCCACCTCCAAATTAATTTAATTGAATCTGTGCCTAAAACTTCCCTTTTCAACAATAAGCATAATATTGTTATCTTGCCTCCACTTTAATACTTCTTATTAGGGGGGCCTACTAACTCTGGAGACAGTCAACTCTACTTTTGTATGGATCACATGTTTAAGTTCCTCACATCAATCTAAAATGTGTCTCTCTGAAACTTCCACCCATTACTCCCAGTTCACCAACTGCAAGTTGCCAAACACTATAATGTGACTTCTAGCAATGGCAAAAGGAGATCCTACAGCATTATAGGCAGCACAACTTACCTCCCAAAGTGATCTGTTTTTACCCCATCATTGAACATGTCTTGAATTGCAAGGTAATGAATGTCCTAGCTCCACTCATAGGAAATGAAGCAATGAAAAGCAAAATGGGCTTGTGTGTGGAAAGCGTGCCTGCTGTGTCCTTCCTATGAGGACAGAGCTAGTATCTGGGCTAATGGTATAGGGAAGCTTTTAGGAGGGAAACCTATAATAACTTCCTTCTGCCATTGCCCCTATAAGTTATCTGGCCCTTAAAGATTTCTATAGTAAGACATTACTAATAACGGACATAAAAGGAATTAAGATCACATTTCTATAACTAAGATTTTGACCATAGCATATTAATAATTAATGAGGAAGTTAAAATAAATGCTGTTCTGCTATAGAAAATAGAATTAAATTAAATTTAAATTGGATTTGTAAAATTATTTTTCACTAATAATTTGATTTAAAATAAAATTTTGTTGGACTGACCAGATTGTCTACACAATATGAATTAACTGAATAAATCCTTTTGCAGAGGGATAGAGGCCAAGTGTCTTTTTCTTTAAAGTTGACAGTTGTATTACCTGTAACATCTATCCCATGTAACATCCAAACAGTAAAGTACTTTGTGTAATGTACTTTGCATACATTTTACCAACACACACACACGCACACACATGTGCGTGTGTGTATGTATGGATAATATGTTTATATACAAATATATACATGTGTGATGTATGTATGTGTGAATATATGTATAAAGTGGTTCATCCCATTATCATTCAGTTCTTGAAGGTAAGACCAGAGTGACAGGTAGTGAAACAAGTGATGGACTTATATGGAAACATGAGGTTTTTTTTTTTTGTTTAAATTTTTATTTTTATGTAGGGAAAAATCAAATATACATTTAACCCAATTTGGTTGCAAGTTCCTTAGCTTTTGCCTTTTCCAGCTTGGCAATATGAGCCACTGATTTTGGACCCAGAACATTGCCACCCCAGTGATGACGGATCTCATCATATCTGTCATTCTAATTGGTTTTGATGGCTTCCACCAGCTTAGCCAGGGCTCCCTTATCTTTAGGGTTAACCTGTGTGAAGGCAATGCTTGTGCAGGTCTTTCTGTGAACTAAGCGACCAAGTCTCGCTTTACCTTTGATAATACAGTAAGGAACCCCCATTTTTTGGCACAAGGCAGGTAGGAAGACCACTAGCTCAATGGGGTCCACGTCATGTGCAATCACTACCAACTGTGCTTTCTTGTTTTCTACCAGGGTAGTAACAGTGTTGACACCTGCTCTGAGAACAGGTGGTCTCTTAGTGGGGACATCTCCTTTGCCTGCAGCCTTTTGTTCAGCCCGAGCCAGCAGCCTTTGCTTTCTTGTCTTGCTTTGTCTCGGGTCTATACTTGTGAGCCAGTTTAAGCAGTTGAGTAGCTGTCTGACGATCCAAAGCCTGGGTGAACTGGTTAATTGCAGGTGGAACCTTCAAACGCTTATAAAGGATAAATCTTTGATGCTGCAGTCTGATGTACCGAGGCCATTTGACAAATTGAGTAAGGTCCCTTTTGGGCTGGGTGTCCTGACCAATGCCAAAGTTCTTGGGACGCTTCTCAGACAAAGGATTGACCACTTTCTTGGCCTCCTGCTTCTTTACTACAGCAGGGGCCAGAGCCACCTTCTTCCCCTTGGCCTTCTTCCCTTTTGGCATCTTGGCCGGCTGAACAAGAAAAAGGAAACATGAGTTTTAACCCCAGCTGATACTTAGCTGTGTGATCACAGATAAATCACAGACTTTTTGAGCCCCAGGTTCCAGGTTGGGGCTCATAACCAACTTCACAAGCTGATGTAAAATGTAATATCCTATATACATTTGAATTATAAGTATAGGAATACTGAAATACTCCTCTTAAATTCTCCTTGGTTCCAGCATTTTTTTTTTTTTTGCTTTTTGGAGGGCAATTGGGGTTAAGTAACTTGCCCAAGGTCACACGGCTAGGTTTTTGTTTTGTGTGTACGTTAAGTGTCTGAGGCTGGATCCGAACCCAGGTCCTTCTGACTCCAGGGCCGATGCTCTACTCACTGTACCACTTAGCTGCCCCAAGGTTCCAGCATTCTTTAAAAGTTTCAAGTAACTCAATCACATTTTTAATCCCCTATGCATTTTCTCTTTCTTCAGTTAATCTATGGTATTAGAACAACAGTATTGGAAATCTCTCCCCCCTCCCATAAAATTATGTCATACTAGAAAAGAGCTTAGAATATTTCAGCCCAACTTCCTTGGGGAAACCTTCAAGACTCAAAGTCACGCGGGTAGTAATTGCAAGACATGGGAATTGAATCTAACTTGAATGACTACAACTTCAATGTAGTCTCTATACACCAAACCTGGATAAGTAAAAGCTAAGAGGGGACTTGCTGTCATGAAAAGTATACCTATAAGAGAAGAGTCCAGGTTTTCTCTCTCCTCCTCCTCCTCCTCCTCCTCCTCCTCCTCCTCCTCCTCCTCCTCCTCCTCCTCCTCCTCCTCCTCCTCCTCCTCCTCCTCCTTCTTCTTCTTCTTCTTCTTCTTCTTCTTCTTCTTCTTCTTCTTCTTCTTCTTCTTCTTCTTCTTCTTCTTCTTCTAACAAAGGACAGGACACAGAGAAAGAGGCTATTAGTAATACATGAGAAGAAGGAAATAGATCAGGCTGTTCAAAATCAAGTAAGTCCTGAAAATAAGTCATGCTTAACAAACTACCTGTTCTGTCCTAGTTCATGCCAGTGGTAGGGGTGTTCTCTCCTTACTTTCCTTTACTGAACATCGTGGTCAGAGCCAGGCTAGATCAGTAGAGAGGCATATTGGAACCAAGAATATTTCTCCTGGTGACAATGAGAATCAAGGAATAAATGGTGGGATTCCTAGTTTCTGGGTGTGGAGGAAAATGATGAGGACTAGGTATTCCATATGGGGTAAAAAGATGAACGAAATAACTTTATGGAAAGCCAGAACTAGGGAATGAACTTCTTGGGTCTCAGTAGCATCAGGAGCTAGGAAAAAAGGAAGAATTTATTGAGTTTTTAATACTCAGCTACATTCCTTTGGGGTACCTGAAGTAGCAATCATCAAGATGGATTATATAACCAAACAATTATAAGAGGTCAGTAAGAAAAAGGAAGTCCATTTGGGAAAAGGGCTATAACAAGAATTCCAGGCACCTGGGACTAAGGAGAGCAATGTATAATTGACAGTCAAATCAATATATATTTATCTAGTATTTACCAAGTGTCAGGCACTGTGCTAAGTACTGGGGAGTCAGGGAAAGGTACAAGTCTTTTCTCTAAGGCATTCATAGTCTACTTATCTGAGACAAGGACAAAGTGCATTCCCTAGAGAGCCCAGTCAGAATCCTTAGAAGTGTTCATCAGAAAGTAGAGAAAACTGTAGAAGAGAAATGTCACAATGACTGGATAGTATGCCTTGTGGGTAATCATACATCATGGCAGAGTGAAGCAAAGGATAGGAAAAGTAGTGGTTACAGTGAGGAAGCCCTCCCTCTTGTGGAAGAAATGGGACACCCAATATTGGCACTTTGAAACAAATCCCCAGGTTAGTTATGGCTCTAGGTGGAAGGATAATAATATTTGCACCAGGTAGGTATTTGATAGATGTTAAAATCAAATTAATTATACTGCCTACCTCTTGGGATTATCATGAGAAAAACACTCTACAAATCTTGAAGCAATGAAAAATAAGTTCATTCTCATTGTGCCTAAATTTATCTCTAACAGTTTTGCAGCTTCTCACAATTATTTTGATGATGTTTGATCTTTTTTGATCAAATTTTATCCTATTTCATTAGACAGGATAGAATATATAACTTAGAGAAGTTGGCAGTAATTATCTTTCAGAATATCATTCTTTTAAAAAAAAGCAAATATTTATGCCTAGGTTTCTAAGCAAATTTTGAATTTATGCTTTCCATATCACATTTGAATTTTTAATGCTTAAAATTCACAAACACTAGATAAATAGTGACTGAATGATGTTGGGTTGGGGAAGATAAATATGTGTCCTTTCATTCATTAATTACAGGCTAAGCATCTAATACTAGGTACTGGGAAATACAGGAAATATGTTTAAGTCAGAGTCTTTGCTTTCAAGGAGTTTGCAAACTCTCTCTGTCTCTGTCTCTGTCTCTGTCTCTGTCTCTGTCTCTGTCTCTCAATAATTTAGACCACAGATTCACAAAAATTTGCTCTCAGGAACCCTGTGAACTATTAGGAAGTTTAGAATATTCCCCACCTAGTTATGTCATTACATATTTTGATATTGAATAGGTTAGAAATTAAAACTAATTATATTAGTATTATCATTAAAATTGTTTTGACTTCCTAGACCTCCTGGAAAGGTCTCAGGAATTCTCAAGGTCTTCAGAGAACACTTTCAGAATTGCTGGTATATACAATAAATGTAACATGAATTTAGAAGATAAAGAGAGTAATACTCCCAAGGTTTGGAAAGACTTCATGAAGGAGGTGGCCCTTAAAAAAGTGACTTAGATCTGGATATAAGGACAAAAGATGCATGCATTGAATCATGAGCCTTTACAGTTGTGTCATATGAGGTACATTTCACTAAACAGGGAGTCTTTTTACACAAGAAGAGAAGATTCTAAGAAGAAATGAAAACTGTCTTCAGATGTTTGAAAGACTATTCCATACCAAAGAGTAGACTTGTTCTGCATAGCTCTAGAGGAGAGAACTGGGGGTTGTGGACAGAAGATGTATAGAAACTAATTTCAACTGGACAGAAGAAGTGACTTCCTATTGAAGAGAGATATCCAAGGGCAGAGTGGGCTGCGCAGGATGGAGCAGTTTCCCAATCACAGCAGGGTTCTCCAAGCACAGTCTATAGGCCTACTTTTTTGGGATGGTCTAGAAGAAATCATTTCAGGTGTCATTGAATTTGCTTATCTCTGAGATGCCTTCTGCTTGTGAGATTCTGTGATTTTGATGCTGATTTTAGGAGCAGAGAATAAATTTAAAATATTCTAGCAAAAATGGCAACAACAATAAGTTATTGATACTTATGTAGCATTTCCAGGCTTGCAAAGTGCTTTCCTACATATTATCTCATTTGAATAGTAGGCATTTCTATAGCTCTTCATGATTTGCAAAGTGCTTTAATAATATTATCATATTTTATTCCCAAAATTTGGGGGAAGTGTGTATTATTATTATCCCCATTTTATGGAGGAGGAAACTAAGTCAGGCAAAGGCATGTAACTTGCCCAGGCTCACATAGCTAGTAAGTGTCTGAGGCTAGATTTGAATTCAGGACTTCCAGACTCCAGGTCTAGCATTTTCTCCACTATACCACCTGGTTTCCTCGCATCATGTGATTCTCATTTGATGTTCACAACCTGTCAGTCAAGGAACATTTATTAAATGCTTGGTCTGAGACAGGAGCTGTACTGCTACAGATACATTATTAATTATTATTATACTTTAACAGATTGTAGGTTTAGAACTGGAAGCAATCCTTGCACATGCCTAGTTCAACTCTGCCTTTTTTTTATAAATGTGGAAACTGAGGCTCAGAGCAGCTAGCAAACAGGAACAAAGAGTGGAAGATAAGATTGGATAATTAGGTTGGGTTCAGGATTCAGAAGGCCTTGAATGCCATGAAAAGGAGTTTAGACTTTATCCTACATGTAATGGAATACCAGTGGAGATTTAGAGCCATGATGAAAGTGGGATTTGAGGATGATTGATAGGACTGCAAAGTACAAGATGGATGAATGCTAACTCCAGTGAATCTGTTACATGTGAGTTGCAATATATCGGAATAAAGGAAAAGGCATAGAGATTTCATCAAAGCAGCCAAAAGTCTAGTATGAATGCAAGGGATATGAAGAAGCCCAAGGAGCTAGTGCTGAAAGAGCCACAGAATACTCTAAACTTGTAGGTTACATGCCTTCCTATTTATGATTACTTAAAAATGCTTTAGAATGAAAAATATATTTGTTTAAACTCATCAGAAGAGTTCTATGGAATTCATGGCCCAGTACCACATTTTACTTCAACCAGGTCTAATCTTGGGAGCAACCACCCCCTCCCCACCCTGAGTCTTATCTCTTTGGCTTGTTTTGGCCCTACTTCTGGAAAATTTCAGGTTTAGTTCTCTCCCCCTTTGGCTTCCACATTGTCCCAGGGTCCTATAAAAACCCAGAACACCACACTGAAATTTAGATTTCCTTGACAAGGGAAATGAACTTGGGGTGCTAATGATACAATTCCCTCCCCCATGCTCTGTGAGTTTTACTTTCTCTCAAGAGATCCCAGAAGGCAAGCAGTCTTTATTGTTACTACCCTGACGATCTGGAATCCTTTCCCAAGGAAACACACTTGAAAAGTCTGAACAGGCAGCACTTGGACATTGCAGTGAGTAAAATTTTTCTCCCCAGAGACTAGGGCTCTAATCCTGTCATTTTGCCTGACACTTCTCTCAGAAGGAAAACAAACTAGGGGCTCCTAGGAAGGCAACCTCCTTCCTCAACTGATTTATACCCTCTGAAGGACTCAAGGTAACAGTAAGGAGTTCAGTCTTTGATGTTATGAGGTGTAAACTATGGCTAGTAATAGAAACATCAGCACTCTGTCCTCTTTTCACCACTCATATATTAACCTCTTTCATTTATGGCCCCCCACCACCTCTTATTTGTAGCCACCTAATTAGCCTCCCTGTCTCAATTCTCTTTTTCATCTTTAATCAATCTCCAACAAAGTTACCAAAGTGAGATTTATAAAATATGATATTGACCATGGTACTAACCTGCTCAGTAAACTCCAGTGACTCTCCATCACCTGTAAAGTCTTGGATTAAGAGCTGGAAGAGACTTCAGGGACCATCCAATCAAGGGCTTCTAAACATTTTTCCACAGACTTTAGTGATGTCTACTTGATCCTTTACCAGAATACTGCTTTTAAATGTGTAAAATAAAATAGGATTATAAAGTGAAATAAATTCTATTGAAATACTGTAATCAAATATGTTTTAAAGAGTTCACAGAATCTGATCTATCAGCCCACTTGTTTGTAGATGAGGGAACTGAGATCCATTTCCGTTAAATGATTTGCCCAGGGTCATATAGTTAGTACCTGGCCAAAGTGTGATATGATCCAAGGACATTAGATTCCAAAGCCTGTGCTTTTACATTAGGCCATTCTGCCTAGATCCGAATAGCTCAGTTAGGTGTTTAAGGTCCTTCCTTTTCTGAGTTTCCTCTCCAGCCTCATTAAGCATTACCCCACTCACAAATGTCAAACCAGTCAAACCGGTCTTCTTGCTTCATATATGATGTATCATTTCCTGTCTTCAAGTTATCCATGCTTGGTATACCTTCCCACTTCACATACCCTTCCACCCCATCATCTTTTACATGAGGTGTTTCCTGATCACTCCCCACTCCTCAGCTTGTAGTGCCGTCCCCCACCCCAATTAACCTCTCATCTACCTTGTATGATTTTTGTATGTTAGAGTCAGAGATGAGTCTGAATTCTACACCTATTGATTACTATTTCATTCCCTACTGTGTACATTCTGTTTTCCATCATAGAATGTAAGTTTTTTGAGAGAAGGAAGTATTTAATTTTTGTTTTTGCTTCAATTGGTTTGGCAAACACCAGATGCTTAATAAGTGCTTTTTAATTGATTCCATCAATTTCCTAAATTTTGTAAGAGTTCTTAGTCCTAGGAGTTATAGGATTCTAAAATCATGAGTATTTATAAAGTCCCATTTATAAAATTATATGGTGACATACAAAGTTAACCACATGTGTGGCCAACTCCTTTTAACCCCCTAGACTAACTGGGATGCCTGAAAGTTCCAGAATATAACCCTCAAAGGGAGTGGGAGGGGATTTGGGGAAAGAAAATTGGGGATTAAAATAATGCTTCTACCAACTTGGATGTTCAGAGCCTCCAAGATGGCTTGGTCTATCTTGGACCAAAGAGTCACTAGAAGTAGAGCCCCCTAAAGTATAAAGTTGCAGAGATGAACAAGTAATGTCAATGAATGCCTTTTGCTTTGCAAGGTTGATTGACCGAGTCCCAAAAAACTTACTACTTGGTGATACCTAGATAAAGATGAGTGAAAAACAAGAAGCAGTCATGTTTGACACCCATTATTACAGGCCATATATTCTTGCTGTAGTAACAAGTAAAGTAAAACTTTTGGTAGGTGGGCATGCTCTTACCATTTCTCTGCATGGAGTCTTTATTTTTGTCCAAACATTGGAGATGGGAGAGTTTAATTGATTGTACAATTCATTTTGGTAAAGTCTGAACATGGATTCTGCTTATTGTAGTATAATAATTGATTGACAATCCCAAACATGATGAAATAGTGTCTGCAGAAGAACTGTATTTCTTTTGTAATTTGGCTTTTCAACTGGTATCATTATATTGAAATGAATAGCTCAGTTCTACTGTAGAAAGATGTAATACTATGATAGTTCATATCCAGGGAGTTAATGAAATTCTGAGTGTCTTAAATGATGTATCAAGCTGCAAGGATCCAGTGTTTCCATGACACTTGTCTGGATGAGTCTCATAGCTTGTCTCTAAGTCCTCTACCATGTCTTTTAGAATCTAGTGAGCTGGTTAGTCAACAAGCATTTGTTAAGCACCTACTATGTTCCAGATATTGTGTTCCAGGGATGCAGAGGAAGACAAAAAAAAATCCCTGCCTTCAAGGAACATATATTTGAGCAGGGTAGACAGTCTACAAAAATTTGTATATACAGTCTATTCAATTGTACAGACCTTGAGCACGGGGAAAATCTTTTGCCTCTTCTTTCATTCCCAACATTTAGCACAGTGCCTGGAACATAGTAAGTCCTTAATAAATGTTTGTTTAATTGATTGAGGATACATAAAGAGTAGAAGGAAGGCTGTCTGAAAGAGGAGGTGGAGGAAAAAGCAACTGGAGTGGAGTTAGGGAGAGAGGACTAGGAAAGACCTCCTCCAGAAGGTAGGATTTGAGCTCAGTTTTAAAGAAAGCCTGGGGAACTAAGAGGCAAAGGTTAAAAGGGAGAGTATCCCAGTCATCGAGTATAGTCAATGAAAAGGTACAGTCACAATCACTTTTGATGAACAACAAGAAGTCTAGTCTCTGTTTTGTCAAATATATGGGAAGAAGATAAGCATATAAAGACAGGAAAGGTGGGAAGTGCTTTAAAAGTCAAGTGGACCATTTTATTTTTGTCCTTGGGTAATAAGGTACCAATGGAGTTTATTGAGTAGGATGTTGGTGTAATCAGACATGCCTCTTGTTGACAACTGAGTGGAGGAGATTGGGGGGGAGAGAGGCTTATGGCAGAGATACCAAAAGGAAGACAATTTCTGCAGAGTGTTAGATACAGGACTTGACTCTAGATTGGTTACATGGGGTGAATGTGAGTTAGTAGTTCAAGAAGACCCTGAGATTGTAAGCCAAGGTGCCTGTGGATATAATACAAACTATCCCGATATTTGACTTGTAAAAGTATACCATTCACCAAACTTCATTTAAAAACCAACTTAGGATTCCCTCAGCATGTGGTAGTGCTCAATTAAAATTGAACAGGGCTTAAGTCGATCCTGAAATTTGTATCATGAAGACATGCAGATGACAAAAACCAGGCAAAACTTATCTTACAAGCTAGAGTCAATTTAGACACAGGTTTTAATTTAATTCCCTATGCTGACTGTTTTGAGCAGCTCAGAATTGATAATTTTGAATTTTAATTCTGGAGAAGACTTTTGAGAGTCCTTTGGACAGCAAAGAGACAAAATCAGTCAATAAATAAGGAAATGATCAATCTATCTACTCGAAGGTCAAATACTGAGGCTGAAACTTGAATGTTTTGCCACATAATGAGAAGACAGGCTCATTGGAAAAGACACTGATGTTAGGAAAGATTGAAGGCAAAAGAGATGTAAAAGAAGAGATGGATAGATGGTGTCATGGAAACAATGAACACGAATAGGACAGACTTTGAGAGATAGTGGAGGACTTAAGGGCCTGGAATGATATGGTTTATGGAATAACAGAGTCAGATATGACTGAACAACTGAACAAAAATAAAAGTTGACTGTTTCCTCAGTCAACAGAGACTCAGTTGCCTGCTCCATTTTGCCAACCCCCATGGTCCCTTACCCTTAATATCCACAATTTAACATCCTGGGATTTAGAACAGAAAGTGACCTTGAAGATTACTGAGAAGTTCTCATTTCATTCCAGAGAGGAGGAAACTGAGGACCAGCCAAGCAAAATCACATGGCCTGTGCTGAGTCACTGAGACAGGATGGTAACAAAGTCAAGAACTGAACCCACTGGAGTTACTCTGACTCCAAATCCAGTGCTTGTCTCCTTGCATAAAATTTCTTTCAATCGTGGGATCATTGGCTAATAGAGCTATGTTGGGTAGGTAGAAGTGGTGTGGCATGTTGGAAATAGATCTGGTTACATCTGGACTTAATGGTCTTGCTTTGAAACTGTGTTTGAATAATAGTTCTGCCCCGTATTAGTGTGAACTTCGGCAAATCACTCAATTTTTGTGGATTACAATTTCCTCATTGGCTTTTTGGTTGGTTTTAATAAGACGAGCCAATTGAAATGAATAGCTTAATTCTACTATGGAGAGATATCACTGTATGATAGCTGTATGATAGCCAGGGAATTCATGAAATCTCAAGAATTTTAGACATGCACCAACCTGCAAGGATTCAGTGATTCCATGAAACTTGTCTGGATGAGTCTGATAGCTTTGTTCTAAGTCCCCTGTCTCATTTATTAGAATCTAACCAATCAGTCAACATGCATTTTTTTCCATATCTAATATGTGCCAGGCACTGTGCTCTATCAGAAAGGCAAAAACAAAAAAAACAAAAAAAAAAAACCAAAACCATTCTTGCCCTCAAGGAGCATACTTTTGAGCAGCCTTAAAAAACAAACAACCTTACATAGAACTCATTCAATTATAAGCTACTTGAAGGTAGGAACAGTTTTTTGTCTATGTTTGTATCCCAAACACTTAGTATAGTGCCTGGCACATAGTAGGTCCTTAATGTTTCTTGAATTAGCCTGAAGATATGTAAAGATGGAAGTGATCTGAAGAGGGAGAATCTTATGATCCCAAGGCTGCCCTGTACAACACAAATCTGATGGTATTAATAATTCCTGATAGAACTACAAGTGTAGAATGTTCTTCTACATTTTTTGAGTGGTGAGGTGGGGGTCTCCTACTGAAAAGTAAATTCTATAAAATGATCACAAAGCACAAATTTTTGTTAATCTAATGTTTGTTATCTGGCTGAGATCATGAGATATTTGAGGTACTTTTGAGGTCACTTGGCCCCAATGTACCAGTCTGAATTTTGGACCAACCCCTTATCTTCAGCATTGCTTGCTCACTTTAAGATCCCTCCCTCTGAAAGCACATCCCTGTTGTTTGCTATATCTTCAGATGTGCGGCAAGCACTAAAATAGATACAATCTGGTAGCCTGTCAGGAAAACACAACAAAAAAACTGCTGGGTCAGGAGCACAGCTGTTGGTAGAGGGCATTAAATTTTTTACACTCTTTCCCATAGGCCAACATGCTTTAATGCATTGATTTATATTTTAATAATGACAAACTCTGTTGGCACGAGCATCTCAGCTCCTCAGAAATTAGATAAAATCATAATTTAGACACAGGATAAAAGGTTGAGGGAATTAGCATTTTGCAGCATTAATTAGCTTATTTGCCCCAGCTTATTTCTGATCAAATGGAAGATGCTCAGTGCGCCAGCAAATAGGGCTATGAGTATCCTTCAATTGTACTGGGTGACATTGATGTTTCTAATGCATGTAAATTCAATAGCTTTGCCTTGATTTTTTAAAAGGATGGTTTAAAAAATGGTGGTTCGTTTTAGATCATTATGGAGAACAATGAACAAAGGAAGTTGGTGGGTCTAAAATATAATGTTGAAAAGGAAAATGTTGAAAGGAATGTCTGGGCTTTGAAAACATGCAGAAGGAACGTACACTGGGTTTGCATTTTTCTCTGTTCAAAACCCTAATTCCTTCCTCAGCATTAGAGCGTTTCGCCTCTTCATTACAATTCAAGGTTGAGGGCTGAGATGAGTAACCTTAGCAGGCAGGCAGTTCATTTCAAAAGCAACTGTTTGCATTTTCTGAAATGCACAACTGAAATCTCCCCAAAGCCGTCACTCTCCTGGCTTCATCCTTTCCCTGGCACATCTATTGTTTTATCAGGCACAACCTGAGATTTCCTCCCTCTCTGGTAGTCCCCTTTTGCACTCCCTGAGTATCTCTTCTCTTCTCTTCCCTTTCCACATGGCTGCTTGGTTTGCAGAGAATGCCTCCTTACAGATGTGTTCCCTCCCTTGACAAACAATTACTCCTGTTCCCCTCAGCAGGAGGCCATTAGGACATCATCACGGGTTCTGCTAAGTCATCTCCCCATCACACTTCTGTGCAATCACCTCTCATCTGAGACCATCTCGGCATATGCCATGCAGGGAAACTAGCAGGCACAAACTGCCGCACCTCCAGGCATATTATTTGGTATTTTGGGCTGGGAGGGTGACAGATAATGGCTAGTACGCTAATGTCTAAGGGGCTCATTGGATGCTATGGCTGGCATCGTTTGCAGAAAACTTGGGAAAGACAGAATGGCTTATCATGTTGCTATTTAAAAAGTGTGGGGGGGGAAGCAATGTTTCACATTTCCATAGCAATTACAGGCAGTCGATAAAAACATGACAACAGTAATGATTTTGGAAAGTTACTCTCCTTGTGTAGACTTACAGAGTGCACAGCTTTTGAGAAGTAAATTACACAGTATGAGCTGTTTTCTGTACAATAGTTTTAGGGGCTACATGTTCATCTTCCTCGCAATCCTACAAACTCGGGTTTTATGAGTTTGTACTTTAGAGGCATTGGTTGTGGTACCTGAAGCATGCCTTTTACAAAAACACATATCTGAGAAGCAATGGACTCTGGCTCTTAGGGTCTCTGCACATAGTGAGCTCTCTTTGGTTTCATTTGGGTATTTGCTAGGGGATGTCCTATATTGCAATTGGAGAGGCAACAATGCTTAGTAGAAAGTGCTCTGGACTTGGCCTTCAGAAGCTCCACATTGGAATCCCATCTCAGATAACTTACTAGGTATGAGAAAACATGCTGCTGCTTTGACTTGTCTATCTATGACAATTCTCAGTTTCAAATGAGAGGATAGAAGTGACATCATAGGCAGATATGATGGAGGAAGGAAAGTTATCACCTCGTTTCTATCACCCTGCTTGATTTCCATCAGAATTTATATCAGGGTTGCTATGAGGTTCAAATGAGGTCAAGTGATACTTGTTTGTAAAGTACTGAAGAGACTACTATTATTACCCTCATAGTAAAGAAATGAGCTGACAAAAAAAGACATAAGAAATGTTTCACATTATGGTGACATCATGTCCAAAATGCATCTATTTCCTTAATATAGCTGAAAATCTAAAAGCTTTCTCCTTTCCTTCCTCCTTTATTTCCCTCCTTCCCTCTCTTTCCCTTCTTTTTTGTCTTCCTTCTTTCCTCCTTGCTCCTCTCTCTTCCTTTTTTCCTTCCCTCCTTCCTTCTCTCCCTCCTTCCTTTTCCTTCCTCCTTTCCTCCCTTCTTCCTTCCTTTTTTCATTCCTTTTCTTACCTTCTTTTTCTTCCTTCTTTCAATACTTCCTTCCTCTTTCTTCCCTTCCTCCCTTTCCCCTTTTTTCCTCTTCTTCTCTCCTTTTTCCTCCCCTTTCCTCCCTCCCTTCTTCCTTTCTTTTCTTTTATTTCTTCTTTCCTTCCTTCCTTTTCTTCCTTGCTTCCTTCCTTCCTTCCTCCTTTTCTACCTCCCTTATTCTGTCTTCCCTCCCTCCTTCCCTTCCTTCCTTCTTTCCTTCCACAACTGATTAGCACTTTCTGGAGCTGGCTATCCCCTCCTCTGCATAAGTTGCTTGCCCAGATGAGGGTTATGAGGGCCTGGCTGCAAGCTGATCATTGTATCTCAGAGGTGCTGCCACTCTCGGGGCTTCTCATCCATTCGACTTATTGGCAGCAGTTTGTCCGCACTTATTACTGGTGTCAGTGATGAAGGCGAGACTTTCCCAGAGTCATTAGAGTGGTTAGAATTGGATAAGTAGAAGTTAGGATGATCTGTGTAGACATGATAGTTGAACTTATTAGACCTGATGAGATCACTAAATAACTAAATGAGACTATATATATTCATCAGTAATGTCTTACTCTTTGTGATCCCATGGACTCCAGGCCCTTCTCTCCTACACTATCTTCTGAAGTCTGTCCAAGCTCATGTTCATTGCTTCCATGATATACTATACTGTTTCCTTCTCCATTTGCCTTTAATCTTTTCCAACATCAAGGTCTTCTTCAATGAATCCAGCTTCTCATTATATGACCAAAGTATTTAAGCTTCAGTTTTGGTATTTGTCTTTCCAGTGAATAGTCTGAATTAATTTATTTGAGTGTTGACTGATTTGATATTCTTGCTGTTCAGTGGACTCTCAGAAGTCTTCATCAGAATGACAATTTGAAAGCATCCATTCTGATACACTCAGCTTTCCTTGTATTTCAACTCTCACAGCCATACATTTATCATGGAAAAAATCATAGCTTTGACTATATGGACCTTTTTCAGCAAGATGATGTCTCTGCTTTTTAGTATGCTGTCTATATTTCCCATAGTTTTCCTTCCAAAGAGCAAGCATCTTTCAATTTCATGACTACAGTTGCCATCTGCAGTGATCTTTGAATATAAAATCTGACACTATTTCCATTTCTTCTCTCTCTATTTGCCCAGAAGTGATGGGACCAGTCCCAAGATGTTAGGGATTTTTTTTGATGTTAAGCTTCAAGCCAGCTTTTACACCCTCCTCTTTCATCTTCATCAAGAGGCTTCTTAATTCCTCTTCACTTTCTGTCATCAGAGTAGAATCATCTGCATATCTGAGATTGTCGATATTTCTCCCGGCAACCTTATTTCCAATGTTTGATTCATCCAGCCTGCCATTTTGCATGATGTACTCTGCATATAAGTTAAATAAATAAGGTTTGTTGTGTATAACATTTGAGTCTTTGGATAGGCTTACATCTTCTATTCCTGGAGTGCCCTCCAACTTCACTTCTGCCTCTTGGAACCTATAATGCTCATCAAGGTGCAGTTCAAATGTCATGGTCTTCAAGATCATTCCTAGTGGTATTTCCCCCTTCACCGTACACACACACACACACACACACACACACACACACACACACACATATACACACACACATATACACACACATATATTTGTATCCATTTATGTGTGTATACACAAATGATACTTTTACTTTTACTTACCTGCAAATATGATGTGTACTCTTAGTAGAGTGTAAGCTCCTTGAGGGTAGACTTTGCCTGACTTTTTTAATTGTATCTGTACCAATGGCTATAGTACCTCACACTTCATAATGCTTATTTATCAATTGATTGACTTGACAAAGGCTGCAGCCATAAATGTTTTTACCAAAACATGTCTTGGGTAGTCACTTATGTTGTACCATTTGAAGATCCCTAAATATTTTTTCTAACCCAAACCATCTATGCCATAAACCTGCTACATTGACTGAAATTTGTATCATTAGTGTAACTCCATAAATTCCTTAAAGAGATATAAATTTTAACCAGGTTAAGGAATTCTGGGAGGTGCTAAGTACAGCTTGAGTAGTAGGAATATATTGGTTCTTCAAATTTTGCCTCGGATAAATCTAGTAATGTGACAAATGGCAAGTACAGTTCACTTTTTAATACTTTAGGCAACTCTATAAGATTACAGGTTATAGAGAAGTTGCTGATTAAATTAATCAACAGTTTCCAAAACTGATGAAATAACAGGTTCAAATCTTCCCAACTCTTCCTCCCACCATATTTCCCAAAATGAATAATGCAGTTGCTAGTTTAGAATCTTTGCCTAATCTCCTAACTTTACAGATAAGAAAAGAAGCCCTGAGATGTCAAAGTGACCTGACTAAGGTAACATTGCTAGCAATTGGCAGACATAGGATTCAAACCCAGGTCTTCAAGTCTGTTCTTGATTCAAGAGGCTAATTCTAGAAACAGACATGAATCACTATCTTCCAAATTCCATCAAATTCAATAGGAAATCATCTCTTAGCATATGGTCATGTGGTTACTGTTAAAATTACAACACTAAAAGTAAAATCATATTCCAATTCACAACTCACATATGTAAATGGAATTTATTGGAAGATATGACCTAGCCTTCTGGGTCCTTATGTGAAAGGAAATGGTGCCAAATTTTTAGCATCTTTTCTGGGGCCTCTGAATAAAACAACCCGATAAAAACAATATTAAGCACTTACTATATGCTAGGCATCATTTTAAATATTGGAAAGGAAGGGATGGAGAAAAAGGAAGGAGGAAGGGAGGGAAAGGAGAAAGATGATAAGAGAAAGAAGAGAAGGAAGAAGAAGGAAGGAAGGAAAAGAGGGGGCAGGCAAGAAGCCAGCAATTATTGTCTATCATGGTCTAGGCATATAAAAATATAATGTTTGCTCCTCACAAAAAACTCTGAAAACAAATTGCCACCCCTATCCTCAAGGTACAGTTGATGAAACTGAGACAAAGGTTAAGTGATGATTCTTGAATCGTATAGCTAGTAAGTGTCTGAGGCTGGATTTGAATTGAGTTCTTCCAGATTCTAAGCTCAACATTCTATCCATTGCATTCTCTCTAGGGGATACAAAATATAAGAAACAAGATGGCCCTTGCCTATAAAGGGCTTACATATTTGAGAAGACATTGTATTTAGTGGAGTGGTAGCTAGGGAAGGGTGTTTTGATTAGGGAAATTTCAGGGATAATGAATGGAATTATTGAACAATTGAATTATATATCCTTTCTAGCAATGATAGTTTGGATGTGATTATTTTTCCTGCAGATATAGATAGAAGATAGGGCAAGGAAAGGGAAAGGAAGAAGGAAGGGGGCTTATGTAGATGGTTGGAGGTCAGCATAGTTCTTTTGGATTGGCCAATATGTGGTAGCTTTCACCAACTAAAAGGTGGTAGCTGGACTACCAGGTCCAAGGTAGAGTTTGAGGAAGGCTAGAGGGTGATATGGTAAGTCTGAATCAAGTTAAATATGTTAAACTCTCACTAAATAAAAGCCCAGAGCCCTAAAATGGCATCTTGTCTGTCAGGAGTGGAGTTTGGAGCACAGCAACAGGATATGGCTATAGTCCTGTGTAAGAGACTATGATGAGTCTTCCTGTTTCCACACCAAAGGTAAGCCACTGTTATTATAGAGGGTAGGCACAGAGATTTTAGGTTTGATTGTTATTGTTTATATAGAGGTAAAAGACTTCACTTCTGATCTTTTTATCCTAACAGAACATCTCATTTCAGTTCTGTTCTAATGTCAATATATATATATATATGTATGTTTGTATGTATATGTATATGTATATATATATATATACATATACTTACACATACATATATACATACAAACATATGGGATGTATTATTTGCCATTATGGACAAGGAGGCTGAGCTTCCTCTAAGGCCTTTGGAGCTTGTGATTGGTCTTTTGGTCAACATGGTCTTGGCAAAAATTCAGTACCCTCAGTAACTTTATGAAGACAGCCATTATCTCAGGATGGATGTCCTGCCCAGCACAACTTGGGGTCAGTGTATCATAGTGGAAGGAGCAGTAGTTAAATGGTTTGAAGGTCTGGGTTCATATCTGAGCTTTGACACCTAGCATTCACATATTTGGACAGGTTAGTTGACTTCTCTGCACTTGAGTTTCTTCATTTGTAAAATCAGAGAGTTGGGTTGGAAGATCTCTATACTCTCTTATAGCTCCATAAAAATTGTTCTATGTTCCTATGAACTTCTCACAGTTTTGTCATTAGGTAGCTTTGGGAGAACAAAAACAAAGTAAAAATCTAGTGAAATTTTTTAAAGGCAAGAAAAAAAGTCAAAGAGTCTACAATTGATTACACACACACACACACACACACACACACACACACACACACACCCCTATTAAACTTTTAAACCATTTAGCAAAGATATACTTGACTCAGTAAAAAGAATTCTTCTGAGGAAGAGTGAAGGGGAAAATCTCCCAATATGGGTTGCAGGATACAATAATTGATAAGTAGGTCCACTCCCATGGAGGGGATTGGATTATCATTTAGCCCTTTTTAAGCAAAAATTTACACATCAACTTCAATGAGTTGTCAACTCAACTTGAATTTCAACTTAAATTGTGACGTAAGTTGCATTAGAAATGTGGAACTCTAGGGGCAGCTCGGTGGCACAGTGAGTGGGGCACTGACCCTGGAGTCAGGAGGACCTGAGTTCAAATTTGGCCTCACACACTTAATACTTACTAGCTGTGTGACCTTGGGCAAGTCGCTTGGCCCCTGTCTTCTCCCTTCCAAAAAGCACACACACACACACACACACACACACACACACACACACACACACACACACACACACACTCTGGGCTGTCAAAAGGTCTCTTATTAAAAAACATTCAGTTTTCAATACACCGTAGCACAATTTTAAAGAGATTGTTTTATCTGATTAACCAGCCACTACCTATAGTAATTATGTGAAGGAATTAGGGCTAGTAAGTTGTTATATAAGAGAGGATGTTGGGAGCATGAGATATTGGGTTTAGTGTGGCCCCAAGTTTATGTGGCAGATACTTGGAAATTTGAATACAGAGACTGCAAATTGTTGAATGAGAGTTGTCATCTGTAAAAGATGAGACACAGGTAAAAGGAGAGAGGAAATAGAGAAGAAAATGTGTGCCCAATTAATTTCACCTAAGGATAGTTCCAGTTTCATCTACACCAAAATCAGTTCAATTTAACAAACTTTTAAGCATGGACCACGTACAAGGAATTGTGTGCTAAGGATATAAGACAAACTAACATGCTGCCTGCCCACATCCCTAGAATTAATCTTATTACATTTTGCCCATTGCATACATAAATAGCACACATACGTGTATACAATATACATGTGTGTGTGTGTATGTGTGTGAGTGTGTGTGTATCCTCTGGAAATCTTTTTGTTTTGACTCTGTTAACCAATATGATTATTCTTAGTCCCAGCTTTTACATTAGCTGAAACACTAAACATTTTTCTATTCCTATATTCAGGTTTTTAGGAACATTTTTAAATCCTCCTAACTGTGCTACTTTCTAGGCTCCATGTCTCTATTTTCTCCAGAATGCTTGACTGATATCAATGATATTATTATGCGTAATATCTCTGTAGTATATGGGAACCTCTGAATTCTCTTTGCTAAAGGACAAATGGTATTAATGAGTAATGCAGATAAACCAATCTTTTAGTAAGAGTCCAATAGGAACTTTGTACAGAGCATGAAACCTCTCTTCGAAAAAAAAGGCTAGATTACCTATGTGTAATGTTTCCATGTAAAAAAGCTATTTACCATTAAAGATTACCTTGTCCTTGTGTACAATACTATTAATTATGTAACTTGGGAATCCAAGGACAAAGATTTCTTTAAAATATTTTCTTCTTGATGAAATTAACACAATAAAATATTCCTAAATCATCTGCTACCACTTTCAATTGAACACATGGAGCACACAGTACTGCTGGGCTTTGCTTCCAGAATTTTAACTTTAATTGTTGATCCAATAAATCACATGTTGGCTTCTGTTGCTATAGTGCAAACTTTCAGTTGATGATTCCTCTTCAGTCCTCTTAACAACAGTGCTCATTTTCAGGCCCTGATGAACAAATCAATGATCTGTAATTCAGGAAGTCCTTTTCAGAGTCTACTCCCAATCTTGTAAAACTCAATTTACAAAATTCAATTGGTCCTTTTGATCAGATACACTAATCCATTTGAAGAGCTTAAAGGCCCCCAAGTGGCCCTTCATTAATAGTTAAAATGAATGCACACACAGTGGATTGTTTCTGGACAAGAACAGTTATATCTCTTTGGACTTGATAGCATTTATTCAATGAGTAATTAATGGAGATTGATACATGTCTCAAATGTCCTCTCTCCTTAACTCTGTCTTATAGGATATCTGGCTTCTTTCTATGTTCTTCTTAGGTGCCATCTCTCAAATGAAACCTTGGCTGGTCTCCCCAGTTATTAAACCTCTTTCCTCTCAGTTATTTTTTCCTTTATATGTATTTTGCTTTTGCTTGTCCTATCATGATGTAAATTCCTTCAGAATAAGGAAGGCTTCCTTTTTTTATTCTCATATACCTTTCCTTAGCGTATTGCATGAACAGATACCTGTGTAGTTTACTCTTTTGAATTGATAAAATTAGTTGAATGATGTACAGAGTGGCTATTTATTTCCTTCCAATAAACCTCATCGATAGAGTGGATGATCAGGCCAGTTCTTATTCCTTGTCCTGAAAAGATATTTTCATATTCTATTGTTTTGAAAAAGAATTATTTCTATCTGACTAATACCTCCTCAAAATGGACTGGGAGGAAAGGGTAAATCATATGGATATGCTGGTCTTAAAAACTAATAACCTTGGGAACTATTCCCAAAATAGTGTTATCTCCCCCCCCCCATAAAAAAAAGTAAAAGGCTTTTCTTCCCCATTACTGCTTACTAAAATATCTTAATGTAGATAAAAGCATATCTTTTCTAATTTGCTTCTCCTTACTGTTTGACTCAAGAGATGCTGCCCATTGGTGTTTTGGACATGACAACTTATCAGAGAAGACATGGGGTTCTGCTATGTTGTAATCTTGTTAAATTAATTAGAAAAAATAAGGGGTTATAAACATTTTGAAGCAGCAGTAAATATCCGGGTAATCAATCAGCAATAGGGATAGAAAGGTGATGCACAGGATAAAGTCTTGGACCTGAGGTTAGGAAGGCATGAGTTCAAATATAACCTCAGACATTGACCAATTTGCCTCAGTTTCCTCAACTATAAAATGGGCATAATAACAGCACCTATCTCACAGGAGTTTTCATGAGGATCAAATGTGATATTGGTAAAACACTTAACACAGCACCTGACACATAGTAACCTGCTTATTCCTTTCTCATTCTTGCTCGCAGTAAGGGACAAGAAAATCTAAGAAAACATTAGGAACATTAGAGTGGTTACATATTTATATTTTTTCTTTAAAAAAAATCTCCCTTGAATTCTATATCCTGAACAGGGCTCTCACCAAATGTATCCCATTGTTTCTGTAGGATAAGCAGGAGAGACATCTCCCTGCTAAGTTCAGAGTTAGATTCGGGGGCTCCAAAAACCAATCTATTTCAAATGTACTTTTCAAATTATATAGTGTAGAAATGACCCCTGAAATTATAGTGACAATGGTCCTGCAGAAAGCATAATTGTTTGCTCATGGTAAGCTTGTGAAACAATATTAAACCATTTACAGTGATTAAAACCCCCTCGACAAATGTGTGTAGAAATAATCCATGACATAATTGCTGCACATTCCCGCCTTCGTACCAGAATGTTTAATATTTACACAAATATGCATGTTTCTTTTGGCACTGTCTTTGATCAGCTGGAAATGAAAGCGCCAAGAGCCTCTCTTCCCTGCACACAACAACCCACAGAACCCTGCTTTGTCTTTTACCCATTGTCACCCCCAAATAAATAAATGATACAAATGGTACTTTACTGGTTTTAAAAGTAAAGCCAGAAATTATGTGAAGTTGGGGCTCCTGCATTATTCATGAGTTCTGATTGAATGGGATCATTATCTCTGGCCTTACAAGCTAATAAATACTGTCTAATGCTTGGATACTGTTTTGATGTAATAGTGTCAGGAAAAAGAAAAAAACAACTGACTTCTTTGCAAGCTTGGGCTTAAATTAGAGAGGAGCTGGCTGATGAGTTCATTGCAGGAGAAGACATATATGTGTGTGTGCGTGTGTGTGTGTGTGTGTGTGTGAGAGAGAGAGAAAGAGAGAGAGAGACAGACAGAGAGAGACAGAGAGAGACAGAGACAGAGAGACAGAGAGACAGAGACAGAGAGAGACAGAGAGAGAAAGAGAGAGAGAGAGAGAGAGAGAGAGAGAGAGAGAGAGAGAGAGAGAGAGAGAGAGAGAGAAGGAAAGAAAGAAAGAAAGAAAGAAAGAAAGAAAGAAAGAAAGAAAGAAAGAAAGAGAGAGAGAAAGGGAGGGAGAGAATGGCTATGATATGTGCACTCATATGCATACATACAAACACATACATACATAGATTACTTTCAGAATTCTCTTTTCTTTTCCCTCCATGTCTCCAAAAATATTCTTTAAAATACAGTGAAGCAGTTAAGTGGGTCAAGTATGCATCTGTTTGCCTAATATTTCCTTGCGATTTTCTTCCTTTTTCCTCTCATTTTTCTTTTCCCTTTTTCCTCTTCCCACCTACCAGCCTGTACATTTATGAAAAAGTGAGGGGCGAGGGGGGGAGGTTCCACAAATGCCGGTTGAGGTTCAGGCAATGATTATGCTATCTAATCGTCTGCATGTGAAGAGTCAAATAATCTTAAATTACATAGTTCAGTGTTTTCTTTTAGGATTGATTTCAATGAGTCTATTCTCTGGAGTTTAATATCTCTATAAACCATAGGCACTAGAGAAAGTCTACATTAAGGTTATGCTCTTAAAAGCTATCATGGGAAGATGTGGGTTTGTTGAAGGTTTGTGTGCAGAGTTTAAACTCTCTGTGAGATTCAGAGATGAGAGGAAGTGCAATTAGTATTGGCCTAGCTCATTATATATCTTTATAAGCAAATTATGTCTTTATAGGCAAATAGCTTGAATACTATGGAGAAGTATCTGTAAAAGACATCAGAAATGACATAAAGATACTTCTATTGACTAAATTGCTTTACAGCAAATGTTTCTGTGCCCCTGCCCTGAGCCCATCTAAACTTCTACAGGTCATCCTAAGTGTATTAGAATATAAAGAGTGTGAACAAAGGCCTTTTTAGTAATTCTCTAGTTGGCAAAATTTATATACACTAAAAAAGTCTTCCCTATGAGACAGCTTGCTGGATCATACACAGAATGCACAGGTTTTCAAGTGTGTTTTCCTCAACATCTAATACAAGTCAATAAATCATGTGATTTAATTAAGTTGTGTGTGTGTGTGTGTGTGTGTGTCTGTGTTAACAAGAACTAAGCTTGTGTGTGAATCAAGGAAAGGGTGTAAATGCTTCTTTAACAGTGTAGCCATAATGGGGCTGTCTGCATTTTTCTCTTCCATATAGACAAGGACTGAAGGCAAACAAATTTTAAAACAATATGAGACTTAAGAGCTATCAAGGCTAATCCTGATCTGTTCATTGTATTTGGTTATAAAACTACATTGAATTATTTTCTGTAAGAAAAATAAACAGTTGTATATCATAAAATGATATAAAAATAAACAGTTGTATATCATAAAATGAATCCTAGATATTGAAAAAACCATTTGTTGGGTGGATGGATGGTTGATATTTGTGATCTATATATATACATACATACATACATACATACACATAGATGTAGATTTACAACTTTATTTAATGGCCTGAGGGCATTCCCTCAAACACATGATCACTTGAAGTTAAGTTCACTGGTTATTCTCAATAATTTCATCAAGAAAGATGGCTACCCCAAGTGCAAGGTACTGAACCTGGTTTGAATCTCTAAAACTATATCTCAAGACTCCTAACCAAAATGTTTATATTTAATAGTTATTCATAGTACACAATTGCTTTAATGCAAAGGTATTTAAGGAAGTCTAATGATAAGAGAAAGGAAAGGAAAGGAAAGGAAAGGAAAGGAAAGGAAAGGAAAGGAAAGGAAAGGAAAGGAAAGGAAAGGAAAGGAAAGGAAAGGAAAGGAAAGGAAAGGAAAGGAAGGGAAGGAAAGGAAAGGAAAGGAAAGGAAAGGAAAGGAAAGGAAAGGAAAGGAAAGGGAAAGGAAAGGAAGGGAAGGGAAGGGAAGGGGAAAAGAAAGGGAAAAAGGAAAAGGAAAGGAAAGGAAAGAAGAAGAAGGGAAGAGGGGAAAAGATTAAATGCCTGCTAAAGCAACCTACTAAGTTAAGTGTTTTCAAAAAAGTAACAACAAAAGAAGTTTCCCTAAACCATGGATACTCTCTTGACAAATATACTTAGTAAGCAGCAGAGTAAGCTCACATTAAGGATACAGAGAGACACTTGCGCAGGTAACAAGTAAAGCCAGTGGTCATTTAAAGGAGGATAACACATGATGCTATAGAGATTCAGGATCTCTAATATTCTGGTCTATAATGTGTGTGTGTGTGTGTGTGTGTGTGTGTGTGTGTGTGTGTTAGAGGTAGTCTATATCTCACTGTAGGTATAGCTATATATAAATCTCTATCTATAGCGCTTTATAAATCTATACTATGTGCATATGTTGTATATATTAGAAACATCTTTCTCTAATTTAGTCATACATTTTGAGTTTTTCTCCTGATAAACCATCTCTGTGCATGGAATCTTCTAATTTTTGAAATCGATTAATCCTGAAAGGGTTATTTAAAAGTCAAGTACTCTTTTCTACTGTAATTGCATCTGGATTTCTTTTAAAAGTAATTTACCAGGAGAGAGTCAAAATGGAGAAGTAGAAATAGGATTTCCACCCAGCTCTGGCTTCCACCTCCCCCAATTCATGTAGAAAATGACTCTAGAGAAACTTTGGAGCATAGAACCCAGAAAATTACAGAGAAATGAACCTCCCACTGAAGACTGCAGAAAAGGCTGGCCGGAAGCAGCCAGCATAGCTCTGGGAGCCGACCCCAGCCCTGCTCAAGCCAGAGGTTTTAGCCTCAGGGTGACCACAGCCAGCCACCAGCGGGAGGTGCTTCAGATCACCAGCAGCTGTGGTGGTTTCCAGAATTACCAATACATAGCTGCCAAAGACAAAGTGAGAGGTCAGTGTAAACTTTGCAGGACCAGGAAATTTGGGAGTGCAGTCCGCCTTTGCCCCTGGGGTGAGAAGCAGTTGAAGCTCCACCAGCATGCAGCTGGGCTACCACATGGCTGCTTCAGAGGCGCAGGTGTGCAGATTGTAGGTCAACCAAGCAACCAGTCTGAGGGGTAATCAGTCTTGCTTTAACCTTCTTGGATCTGAATTTCTGTCTAGAGTGGAGGTCCTGGGGTGTGCGACCAGCTTGCTAGAGAGCATGTGGAGGCTTCAGAGAGGACAGCCAACTAACACCGGCAGGCGAGAAAACCCCAGCGATTGGAACAAAGCTCCCTTCCTGGTAGAATAGATGTACTGTGGCAAAAAGCTCAAAAGTCAAGCAATTGAGTGGCAACATAAGCAAGCAAAGGAAGCAAAGCAAACAGAGGAATCTGACATTAGACTCCTATTTGGGGGGGGGGAAAGGATCAAAGTATAGAACAGGAGGAAGACAGTGAAGTCAGAACTCTTGCACCAAAAACTTCCAAGAAAAATATGAGCTGGTTACAGGCCATGGAGGAGTTTTAAAAGGATTTTGAAAACCAAATAAGAGAAGGGTAGGAGAAATTGGGGAGAGAAATGAGAATGACACAAGAAAATTATGAAATGAGAGTCAACAACCTGACTGAAGAAAATAACAGCTTAAAAAATAGACTAACCCAGATGGCAAAAAGGCTCAAAAAGGCAATGAGGAGACGAATGCCTTAAAAAGCTGAATTTGCCAGATGGAAGAAGAATCTCAAAAGATCACTGAAGAGAATGATTCCTGCAGAATTAGATTGGAGCAAATGGAAGCCAGTGACTTTATGAGAAATCAAGATACAAATCCAAACATATGAAAAACAAATGAAACAGATCCAAACAAATGAAAAAAATAGAAGGCAATGTGAAATATTTTATTGGAAAAACCACTGACCTGGAAAATAGATCCAGGAGAGATAACTTAAAAATTATTGGACTACCAGAAAGCCATGATCAAAAAAAGAACCTAGAAATCATCCTTCAAGAAATTCTCCAGGAAAAATGCCCTGATGTTTCAGAACCAGAAGGCAAAATAGAGGTTGAAAGAATCTACCAATCACCTCTCGAAAAAGATCCCAAAAAGGAAACTCCTAGGAATATTACAGCCAGGTTCCAGAGTTCCAAGATCAAGGAGAAAATATTACCAGCAGCCAAGAAGAATTTGAATATTTTGGAGACACAATCAGGATAACACAGGATCTGGCAGCTTCTATACTGAAGGATTGAAGGGCTTGGAATATGATATTCTGGAGGTCAAAGGAGTTGGGATTAAAAGCAAGAATTACCTACCCAGCAAAACTGAGCATCATGTTTCAGGGGAAAATATAGTCATTCAGTGGAATAGAGGACTTTCAAGTATTCTTGATGAAAAAAAAAACAGAGTTGAATAGAAACTATGACATTCAGATATAAGAAGCAGCAGAAGCATGAGAAGATAAAGAAGGAAAAGAAATCATAAAGAACTTGTCAAAGTTGAACTATTTACATTCCTTCATGGATAAATAATAATTGTAACTTATGGAACTTTTCTCAGTATGTGAACATTTGAAGGGGAATAGAAATATATATATGTCTATATAGGAGGCTATATGGGCATATGAATACATATGTGAATGTGTGCATATATATGTACAGGTATACATAGATGGAGGGTACAGGACCAATTTAATAGGAAGGAATGATACTTGAAAGGTGAAATTAAGAGGTGAGAGAGGCATATAATGAGAGGATATGGGGAGAGACAGAATGGGATAAATTATCTCATATAGAAGAGGTAAGGGAAAACTGTTGCAATGGAGGAGAAAAAGAGGAAGGCAAAAGGGAATGGATCAACCTTATAATAATTGAATTTGGCTCAGGGACGGAATGACATACACATGAAATAGGGTATATCACCCTATTGGAAAGTAGGGGAGAAGGGAATAAGAGTGGGGATAATGGAAGGGAGGGCAAGCTGGGGGGAGGGAAGTTGGAAGCATCCACTTTTGAAAACGGACAGGATCAAAATAGAGAACAGAACAAGTGGGAGTGGGATAGGATGGAAATAAATACAGTGAGTCTTTCACAATGTATCCACTATGGAAATGTTTTGCATAGCTACACATGTACAACCTATATTGAATTGCTTATCTTCCCAATGAGTGTGGGTGACGAGAGACGAAGGGAAAGCATGTGTAATTCAAAGTTTTCAAATCAAATGTTTAATATATATGTATATATATATGTATATATGCATATATATGTATATACAATTGTTATTATTTTACATGTAACTGAGAAATTACATATACAGGCAGTGGGACATAGAGATTCACCATGCCCTACTGGAAAGTCGGAGAGGGAATGGGGGAAGATATGGGAGAGAGCAGATTGGGGGAGGGTATATTCATTGGGATTATTGTTTTGGGGTGGTGGGTGGGGAAAAAGGGGGAGAAAATTTGTAACTCAAAATCTTGTGGAAACGGATGATATAAACTATAAAATGAAAAAGAGAGAGAAAAAAAATTTAAAAGTAATCTACCAAATCTCTTCACAAAATACTAACTGGAAAGTTTCTTGTTGTTTTATTATGCTAGTTATCCCTTTATATGTCTGAAAATCCCTTTTTGCTTCTTTTGTTCATAATCTTAAAAAACTCAATGTTCAATTGTAGGACCTTGATATTAAGATTTCTATATTACTTAACAATAGATATTAAACATCAGCATCCATATTTTAATTAGTTATGATATGCCAGTTACATTTAGCAAACAAATGGTGCTATACCAATAATTTAATATGCAATGTATATAGTAATAAACAATGTAGCTAACATCATATACAATTAATATATAATATGCTACATGCTTAATGATTAATTTTGTTGGCTTGATAGTTTTTCACATTACAAGTACTTGAAAAAATGGAGGCTGGCATTTTTAATAATATTACAATGTGTATAAAAACATACTAATGACTTTTATTTAGGGGATAAATTTTGTGTGTAAGTAAATTCTATGATTGATGAAGACTTAGAGAAATAATTAGCCAGACAAGATCAGAGGAAATTATTCAATCAACATTTTGCAAATTATCAGACATGATTGATCATTTAGAGATTCCTAATACAGTGACAGTAGGAAGTAATATCTGAAAATTGATCTCTAGACACACTCATGTTCACTCTCTGAGGAGAAAGTGCTTTTTTTTTTTAATTTGAAGATTCCATGCACAAAGATTTGCTAGTAGAAAAACTAAGATGTATGCCTGAATCAGAGAAAGATGATCCACACATAGATAAAGTTATTTAGATTTCCTGCAACACAAAACTATTATAGGTCCATGCTAGGAATCTTATCTGGACAAGATCTTCATCCCCATATTGTTTCCACTGACCTTGGCTGCATAATCTATACTAGATACTCCTCTACCATTTGTTGCCAGGCACTGCTTGGTTCTAGTAACCATTTTCTCTACTTTCTGGTTCAATCACAACCTTTGGTGGCTTTTTTGCTCCAAATATTATGCTATGAAAAAAATCACATTGACTTCTTTTTCCTTCTCCAAGGATGAGAATGTATCGGGGAAAAAAAAATTCCCATTAGGAAAGCCAATTTCTGGGATTCTTAAACTTGGACAATCTTGTACTTAGGGTTACCCACAAGGTAATACTCAAATCTCACTTTTCAGTTAGAAGGTTATATTCTGAGACCGTTCTATCTTGGAATTCTGAAAACTTCATCCTCCCTAAAAAAAAGGTTTGTCATTGTTTAGTCATTTTCATTCATGCCCAACTCTTTGGGGGGTTTTCTTGGTAAAGATACTGGAGTGCTTTGACACCGTTAGAGACTTCAAATACCTCACTGAAGCCTAGCACAGGGCCCTCTCCAATTGTCCTGATCTATATCTTGGCACTTGACCCAGATGACTCTGGAGGAGATTGAGGCAGGTGGCTTTGTACCGCCTGCCTCACTTAATTACAATTCACTTGCAAGCCATAACATCACATTCCTGATATCATGGTCCTCTTTAAGAAGGAAGGATAAACAATGATCTGTGAGTAGTAATAGTTGCTACACTGGAGACCCAACTGGCCGGTTCCAGTTGGGCAATACAGTTCTTTCCTTCCTTCTTTTCTTCCTTCCTTCCTTCCTTCCTTCCTTCCTTCCTTCCTTCCTTTCTTCCTTCCTTTGTTGCTCTCTTCCTTCCCTCCTCTCCCTCCTTTTTCTCTTCTCTCTCCCTCCTCTCCCTCTGCCAACATAGGGAATCATACACTTATCTGCAGATGATCTGCCCAAATGAATATATATTTTGGTTGCTGAAACCTTGCAAGACATCTTGGTTTTACAGGCTAGATTTCTTTTGTGAAGGACCATTCCTTAAACCAAATTATTCTGGATCTCATCCATTAGCCAACAATAGGTCCCAGTCCAAGATTCACTTGGTCAATGTTTGGGCCCTGATGGCTCAGGGTGATTAAAAATTATTGTTATCATTTTGGCCAAAAATTCTAAGGGCTTTCCCCTCAAAGACTGATTTTCTTTTGGTTTGTTTTTTTCCTTTTTTTCTTCTTTTTTTTGTACTAGGTAAAAGATATCATTCTCTGCCTCATTTCTCACCTAGCCTTATTCACTGAATGGACATTTTCTCAGTCAAACTATGACCTATTAAAGACCTCAGCTTGAAAAGGCCAAGGTCCCCCATTGCATCTAGGGGCTATCTCCAGACATCCTGATCTGTAGCTTGTCAGTGGACCTAGATAGCTCCAGAGGAGAAAATAAGATTTGTGACTTTACACAGCCCTCCCTCAATTAAATCCAATTTACTTGCCAGTTATGACATCCACTTTCTGATGTCATGGTCCTCTTCAAGAAAGAAGGACAAATAACAAATGAATTGACAAAAATCTAGTACCTTTAAAAACTGTCATATTTGGACAGAGCAGAGGCCTGCCCAAAAGGGATTGTACTCTTCCATAATTTATTCAAATATATTGTAAAACACAAGGGATCAGGGGTTCTTTTATCCACCCCCTCTACTATATGTGGCACTAATAATAGTAATAACTAATTGTACAATACTTTAAGATTTATAATGTGCTTCATATATATCATCTTATTTTATATAGCAACCCTGAGATAGGTGATATCATTGTCCCCATTTTATTGATTAAGAAATTAAGGCTCAAAAATGTTGTTACTATAAGTAACATGGTCTTTGAGAGTCATCTGGGACCATGAAGGATTTAAGTGACTTTCAAATGGTCACATAACTAGTTGATATGTTAGATAAAGGACTTGAACTCAGGTTTTCCTGACACCAAGACTTATCTTCCATCTACTAGGCCAGAGCTGCCTCTCTGAAATTATTAGCTGAAGTTCATATGTACTTCCATGTTCATGAATATTGCTGGAGTCATGTTTGCCTTAATGATATTCAATACATGAGGTGGAGAGACTTTGAATTATTTCAAGATTTTTAGAGCCTCCATTTTAAAGCTCCCAAAGGATTCCTTTAAGGGCCTTATGTCCTAATTTTATTTATTTTAATGTGTATTTTCTGTTGCATTTATTGCCTGCCCAATGGGCTTGACATTCTGTGGGACAGCCTCTTTTGAGTCTAAGTCAGCACTTCCTGCATGTTTTAAAGGGCATTTTCTTGACACCAGGCCTTGATACACAGTGGACTGCCTTGGGCACTCTACCTTCCCCTGTTTGCTTATAGGATGACTGGCAGAGGCACAAGGGAAATATGTGGATCAAAGACAGTGCCTGTGGATACACTCAGCAGGATCCAGAGAGCAATACCCAAGTTCTCAATAATTTGTTATTAGTATTGGGGAAAAAAAGTGAGGCCAGCACTCCTCAGTGCTTTAAAAAACAACATTTTGCAAAGAAAATATGTGCAGTATATATTTTTGATGTCCAATTCAAATGAGGGTCATATAGAGACATGGTAGGGCATGGAAGAAAGAGAGTGACAACATGAACTGGGAAGCTTTCAAAATCCTTTGTATAAATATGTTGCTCAAATAATCAAGTGTGAAAACTGCATCTATAAAAATGATATATTTTAGTTCAAGATTAGATGGAGAGGAGATGGCTCTGCCCTATATCTACCCATAGGAACAACAACAACCACTACAACAGCAGCGGTTGCTAGTGTTAATAGAAGTTTATAAAGACTGTTTAACCTATGTTATCTCATTTGGCCTGGCAACTTTCCCACAGATATTAAAATTCTGCCCTTAGTAAGTAGTCAAGGTGCTTAATGATCAAAAAAGTGAAATTCAATGGTGAATTCAGAATCATACCATAAGTAAGGCTTTAAAAGAATTGAAACATATGCCTTTCATGACTACTGTCCAAAAGAAGGCCACGTTTCAATATATGCCCTATTTTAGGCATTTTTTTTGCCAGGATACTTCTGGAGAGACTGGAATGGTCTCCTGGATGTCTTCATAATGCTTTTAATTTCACATGGAGGATGTTTCCATTGAGAGACTTTTTAACATGCAAGGCGATATGCTTCTTTCCATAAGAGACTCTCAGTGTGTGAAGGTTTGCATATTGTCATCCTCTGGATGAATAAAGGAAGAATGGTAAACATCCATTAAAGTAAACTTTTATAGCCTTGGAGGTTCCATTTTTTCACATTGTGAATAATGTGCAAACAGCAAGGGCTGATGTGATGGAAGGGAAAGTGCATTAGACAGACTGAGGATCTGCTGGTGACCTCTGTTTCTGTCATTTGCTCGATGTGAGACTTGATTTCTTTACCTGTAAATTATAGAATTTGAATAAATTAAGTCCAATTAGGAAAATTAAGTCCAAATAAGAATTTGAGCAAATTAAGTTCAATTAAGGAATTGGACTAGATGGCTTCCAAAATTTCTTATGAATCTAAGTATTCCAAATTCAGTATGCTAGAGATTTATATGTTACTCTTTTTTGGAGGGGGGAAGGCAGGGCAATTGGGATTAAGTGATATGCCCATTGTCACACAGCTAGTAAGTGTCAAGTGTCTGAGGCCGGATTTGAACTCAGGCTCTCCTGACTCCAGGACTGGTGCTTGATTCACTGTGCCACCTCGTTGCCCCTATATATTACTTTTGATGTCTATGATGTATAAAGTGCAAATACTGCAGGATTTGGAGTCAGAGGACCCAGGTTCAAATCCTTGGTTCTGTCACCTTTTATATCTTGGGCAAATCCCTGAACCTCTTTGAATTGCAATTTACTAATCTATAAAATGAAGGCATTTGATTTTCAATAAAGTCTCTTCCAGTTCTAAATCTATGAACTAAATAGCTGAAAAAATGATTTTAAAATAAATTTTAATTTTAATTAAATGATTTAAATTTAATTAAATGATTTTAAATCATTTTAAAATCATACTTTAAAAAGGTAACAATACCTAAATATAAGTAAGAATGATAATACATTCTTGGGGAGAAAAAGTCGATGAGATAAGACATTTTTGCCTCAAATATCCCACCCTTTTCAACACCAGGTCCTAGGGAAATAAGGCATAAGGCAAATGAGGCTATACTCCATTTTTTGAAGTAACCACTAAATTTGAATGCCAGGCTAAAGAAGGGGTCATAGACTGCAGTGTTGGAAGTGGCCATCCAGTACACCCCAGACTTGTAAAGGAATCCCTATTCCATGAAACCAGGTCTTCTGGCCTTTACTTAAAGACACTTCCTCAGCTCCATTGAGGACTGAACCGAATTTTTACAGATTTCTAAATCAGTTCCTTATTGATTCTCAGTGTCAAAATAATTTCTCTAAAGAAGTGAAACTTGGGTATCATTTCAAGGATAAAAGAATGATAGTTTGTGATGGGCCAGATTATCTTGAATATTGCAGAAGATTACAATCTTTAAATGGGCAAGTTTAATATTATTATCATCTCAAAGCAATTCCTTAAAGAAGGTGGCATACTTAAACCTACTCCGGTGAAGATTTTCTCTACAGTAATGAACAATTTTCAAATTGAGGAACATTATAGAAGATCTGGTTTTGTGTTTCAAAAGAGTATTATTGAGGCATTTTTAAGTCAAAACAATGACATTTCTCTCTGGCCTCCACTCCTGACTTTCTGGATTTTTTTTCCACCAAGTCACAGAAACCTTCTCATCTGTGAATTCCACTGTCCCTAGCCTTCATAGCATAGGGCCTAGCACATAGTATGTGCTTAATAAATCATTTATTTCCTTCCTTCCTTCCTTCCTTCCTTCCTTCCTTCCTTCCTTCCTTCCTTCCTTCCTTCCTTCCTTCCTTCCTTCCTTCCCTCTTTCCCTCCTTCTTTCCTTTTCATGAATAAAGTACACTCTACACCTGCAAATCCTTTTGCTGATTGGTCTTTTCCTCCCAGAACCTTCACCTCAAGGAAAGTGGCCAAACTAATCATGTTTTGCTCCATTTTAAGTGTTGTCTTCCACTATTAAATGTAAACTCCTTAAGTGCAAAGACTTTTTTTCCCCTGTTTTTAACTGTATTCTTGGAGTCTTAGCTAGGTGGCAAAGTAGATGTAGCACTGGGTGTGGGGTCAGGAAGACTTGAGCTCAAATCCAGCCTCAGGCACTTAGCTTTTCTGTGTGACCCTGGGCAAGTCACTTAACTGTTTTCCTTAAACCACTGGAGAAGGAAATGACAAACCATTACAGTATTTTTCCCAAGAAAACCCCACAGACAGTATGGTACATAGGATTGTGAAGAATTGGAACAACTAAACAACATCTATCTTTCCAGCACTTAAGTCTTAGTGCTTCATCTAACTATTAAGTGTTTAATAAATATTTGTTGACTTGGCACTTGTATTTACCACATTTACTTAACCTCCTATTTAAGGTGCTTGCAGTGCATATCAGTTTCAAAAGGAATGCTCCTACCTTCGCATTCATTTGATTCAATTCAGCACTTATATGTAAGGTCCTTGAGATATTAATTTATAACACATAAAACACAAACCCTGTTCTCAAGGTACTTTTGCTCTGATAATGGTGACTTATATTAGTCTATTTAAGGAACCCTCAGAGTTAGGGAAGAATTGTGTATATAGGAATAATATTATTCATTAAGAAGACAAAAATAGAATGTGAAAATAACACAATAATCTTTTCCATGATGCAATTTGCTGCAATAAGAACATGTAATGATGAGGAGTATTTGCACAGGAACTTAAGAGTGTATCTTTTAGCTGATCTATTATGGTGCAGTCATCATTTGGAAGATAATTCATCACACTAGAAGAGTTGCATTGTGTGTTATAAATTACTATAATAATACTCTGCACCTGATAGTTATTAATTTTAGTTCAATCTGATTTATCATAACATTAAACCATTCTGTTTGAAGAGAGACAAACCGAAGTTCATTTTCCCGGTAATCTGAGAAATGGTAAGCATCAAATGCTTAAGAATAATAATTAGATTTTGGATGCAATGGTATTTTCTGAAATAGAATTAGTAATTACCTAGAAATGATACTTAAATGAATCCCTAAAACGAATAAAAAATTTCCCATATTACACCAAACCAGATGCTACATTTTAAAGTATCCTATAACCTAACTATGACCAACCTCATAAATTATTTTTCTCCCATTTTACTATTTACTTTTCCCAGCCAAGTTGTTTGGTTCTGTTGCATGCTAGGGCTGGGCATTGTCTGTAAGGACATTGAGTAAAGAGGGAAAAGGGACAATGTTTTTTGTTTTGTAGGCGCTTCTTTTGTTCTCACCTCAAGCCATATTTCTAAAGAAACATGATTTCCATTTGGATCATTACCATGACTTAATTGTTACATAAAAAAGATTTTTGCCTATTTAAATTGGGATTGGAGTTAAAGCCTGGGACTTGATGGATGGGGCTGGGGGCTTCCTAGAAGAATCAGATGAGTAAGGTGATGATGAAAGGTATAGATCATTTTCTTTGGTGCATTTAAAAGAAGCCTCATGCTTTAACTGCAGACACCTAGGTGAGTAGGGAGGGCAACACGGAGCAGAAAAAATGAAGCATATTAAGGTAGCACCCATTCCCCCAAACTGAGACTACAGCCTATATCCCCCAATCTAGTAGAACCCTCTGATCCATATCCCCCTCCCCCATATAGACCCTAGGCCTTAGTGGCCATAGGAAAATCAATCAATAAGTACTTATTAAATGTTTACTATGAGTTAGGAATTATGTTAGGCACCAAGCGTGAAAAAATGTCTTTGCAAGTAGTTATATTATTGAAGTGTAGACAACACAAATAAATAAACAGTAATCAGTACCCCCTCCACTTCACCAATAGATTTTTCTACATTACAATTATTTTTAATTTGCTTCATTTCTAATAGAAACTCCAAATTAGAGTTTCTATTAGAAAGTTTGAAGTTTGAAAGTTTCATTCACAGATTGCCAGTGAATACCTATACAGTTATTTTAATGTTATTAAAATCTTCTAATATTCAGGACTGGAACTTTCAAATAACAATTTTTACCATATATACAATTTGGGCCCAAATTTTTCTTTACAATATAGTAGTAATAGTAGTCATAGTAGTTGTAGTCATAGTGGTAGTAGCAGCAGAAACAGTAGCAGCAGTAGTAATGGTAGCAGTAGTGAACATTTATGTAGTAACTAATATATTCCAGTCACTATGCTAAGTGATTTTTACAACTATTATCACATTATATCTTAGTAATGCCTTATATCAGTACCTTGAATATAAGAGATAATAAATATTTGTTGTATGGATAAAGAATTAAATACCAACTTATTTTAATAAGGCATTGTACAGTAGCCCTCCCTTTCCTATTTCAAGTGAGATAATGTATATCAAGCATTTTTCAAAACTTGGTATAAAAAATCACAGATTTAAAACAGGAAGGTCTTTATGCATTCTCCATTTCAACTTCCTACTTTTAAAAGATGAAGAAACTGAAGCTGAGATGAAACTGAGGTCCTAGAGTTTAAGTCACTAACCCAAGGCCACATAAGCAGTAATTGGAAGAACTGAGATTTGAACTCAAGTTCTCTGGCTCCAAATCCAACATTTCTTTATGTTTTAATTTATTTTTCTTTTTTTTAATATACTTAATAAATATCAACTAAGCTTCAGTGAAGATGAAAATTTCAACACGCAAAGAAAACTAAAAAAAATGGTTGATACATCTATTGCATACAGGTTTATTTTTAATGTATATTAAATTTAATATAAAAGCAACAAAACTGCCTTATCTCTATACCCTCTGAACTTCCTTTCTATTCCCTTCTGAATGTTTATGTAATGTTTTACTGATGTTCTTTTCTTTGCTTTTCTCTTTTTAACAAATATGTTTATCCCTGTCCACCAATTTGTCTTTAATTTTCTTCCCTTCACCCTCCTCTCAACAAACAAACAAAATTTAAAAAAAAAATATATATATATATATATATATATATATATATATATATATATATATATATATATATCAGGAGCTCTTCCTTGTAAAATATAACCATGCAAAACACATTCACTCATTGACTGTATCTAAGACTGTACATCTCACTCTTTATTTTTAATACTTCATGTCTCTGCAGAGAGGTAGATGGAATACTTCATCAATAATCTTTAGAAACATGGTGTTAGATATTACATTGCACAAAGTTCTTAAGTTTTCAGGGTTGTTATACTTTATATTACTGTATTTTCTATATAAGATGGTCAGTTTTGCTTCCTTCACTCTGCATCAGTTCTTACAAAGTCTTTCTGAGTCTTTCCCTTTGTTCTTTCTTGTGATGTAATAATATTCTATGACAATCACATAATTTGTTCAGTCATTTGTCAATGTGTTTCCAGTTCTTTCCTACAACAACAATGTGGCTGTAATTGCTTCTTTTATATGCTTCTTTTTCTTTTTTCTTGAATTTCTCTGGATGTTGGCCTAGGAATGATATCACTGGGTCAAAGAGTCTGCTGAATTTCAGATTTTTTCATTGTAGTTCTTCAGGGTTGCTGCTTTCCTTAACTATGAGGTATCATCATCATCATCATCATCATCATCATCATCATCATCATCATCATCATCAGAGAGATACTATCATTATATGGCATCTAATGAATGCATGAATATACATTCATATACAATACAGTATATTAATGAACATACAAGTGAGGTGCCATCGCTGTTATAATATTTATCATCCTTGAGCCAAAGGCAGTCTCTTTGTGAACACAAACCTAACAAATACTACATTTAATGGACTCACTTTTTTTAACTACGTCCACTTTTACCATTATTCATGTTATACACAGAAGAGAAGGTCAAAGACTTCTTATGTACATGTGAAAAGGCAACTGCATACAGATCATTTTTATAATTTTAGCTAACCCACATTTGCCATAGAGAGATTAATTTTAATGCTCTTTTACCTAAAAGCAAAGGAAGAATCTATATTCTCACCTCTAGCTCTGATAAAAATAAGCTAGATAATTTTTTATGTTTGTAAAGATTTAAGTAAGGCTCCAGAAATCAACAACAAACTAACTTTTCTTTCTTTTTCTTTAGTTACATTATAATTACTCATGTGTAAATTATCCTACCATTAAATTGCCTATGGAAACCTCCTCTCTGTAATCCAATTTGGCATTCTATGATAAAACTCAGACAGTATGGACAGGTTTTTTTTTCATCTTAATGCGTGTATTTTTCTTCAAGTACAAAAATGAAGTGAAATTGATTTCTAAAAATAAAATATATACTATTCTACCTGCATCTCAGTAGTTGAGGGAACATTCTATGATTATCAATTCTTTATTAATTTTTCTTAATGAACATAGTGTGAATGGCTGAATGTTGTACACTATGACATCATCTTATGGGCAAATGTTTAAAGGCACTTAAAAGACATACACAAATATATACACACACAAACATACAGGATATGTCTGTGCAGAGAGAATGGAGATCTATTTTTGAATAGAGAAATTCTTTGACTTTACTCAAGAATGCTTTCACAACTGAGTCAATCACCTGGCCAAGGCAAGAATGATAGTAGACACACCATCCATCAAAGTTAGGACTACTTGCATTAATACAGCACAATATCAGCTGAGGCCACAGGATATGGATGTCTGCCTAGTCACCTGACAACAGGCACTATGATGACTAGTAGGTGGGCACTGCTCATTTCTGCTTGTCATTTCTAGATATTTGTACACCTTGTCTCCCTGAGATTATCTAATACGTTGGCACTGACCCTTAGAAGTAAAGTGTCATTATTTGGCAAGGCATTGCCTGATTCCTCATGAAGCTATTCTTGTTTCTCTTGTTGCTTTGAAAATTATGCAAATTACTTTGTAGCTGTAATTCCCAAAGATTAAATTCAAAACTGTCATTATTGTAACATTATTTTGATTTCATCTAGACTTTATTTTTTGAAGTCCTTCAGATTTATCTTCATTTTTGAGTTCCTGTTAAATCTTTTGGTTCTCCATTCAAAATCTTGGCAGACTTGATAGATTATATTTTATGTTACTTATGGACAAATAGTTGCCTTCTGGTGAGCTGAAATTGGTGGCTGCTTTTGATTTGCAATTAACTTTCATTCTCCTTTAGCTTAAAGAGGCAATATATTTCTCTATATTTCATAGAGTATCCTCTATGGTGAACTTCTGAACAGGAAGACCCAAGTATAAAGCCTTTGCTACTTTCTTCCTGGTTAACCATTGGAGAGTCAATGTCTGAAAAGCCTGTTTCTTTTTTTTTTTTTTTTATGGTGCCAATTTTAAATAGATTTTATTCTCCAAGACAATTGCATTTCCACTTGTTTACAGTACTGATAAAGTACAATGTTGTTCACTTATCTCCCTCTGCACACATTCAAGTATTCAGAATGCCCAGATTTACACAGTAGTTTAAATGTTAACTTTTAAACTGCTACTGCCTTGGCTACAAATTTGAGTCCTAAGTGTTTGGAAAGCTGTGTGGAATGCTCTTTCTTCTGGTGTGTTTAGTTGACCTCTTCAATGGTGGGTCCAGAAGAAGCACCTCCAGATGGGGCTGCTCCACCCCCTGGGAACCCACCAGGCATACCTCCTGCATGCCCCCTGCACTCTGGTACAGATTAGTAATAATGGGGTTGCAGACCTTCTCCAGTTCTTTCTGCTGATGCTCAAATTCTTCCTTCTCAGCGGTCTGGTTCTTATCCAGCCAGTTGATTATCTCATTACATTTGTCAAGGATCTTCTGTTTGTCTTCATCACCAATTTTGCTTTGCAGTTTTTCATCCTCCACAGTTGCTTTCATGTTGAAAGCATAGGATTCAAGAGAATTCTTGGAAGACACCTTGTCTCTCTGCTTTTCATCCTCAACCTTGTATTTCTCAGCCTCCTGGACCATGCGCTCAATGTCTTCTTTGCTGAGACGTCCTTTGTCATTGGTGATGGTGATCTTGTTCTCCTTGCCTGTGCTCTTATCCACAGCAGAAACATTGAGGATACCATTTGCATCAATGTCAAATGTTACTTCGATCTGAGGAACACCCCTGGGTGCTGGAGGAATTCCTGTGAGCTCAACTTTGCCAAGCAGGTTGTTATCCTTTGTCATTGCTCTCTTACCTTCGTAAACCTGAATAAGCACACCAGGCTGGTTGTCCAAATAGGTGGTAAAGGTCTGTGTCTGCTTGGTGGGGATGGTGTATTACGTTTGATCAGAACGGTCATAACTCCACCAGCAGTTTCAATTCCAAGGGAAAGAGGAGTGACATCCAACAACAGCAAGTCCTGCACATTCTCATATTTATCTCCAGACAAAATGGCAGCCTGGACAGCTGCACCATAAGCAACAGCCTCATCAGGGTTGATACTCTTGTTGAGCTCCTTGCCATTGAAGAAGTCTTGCAGAAGCTTTTGGATTTTGTGGATTCGAGTGGAACCACCCACCAGGACGATGTCATGAATCTGAGATTTATCTAGCTTGGCATCTCTTAAGGCCTTCTCCACAGGGTCCAGGGTGCCATGGAAGAGATCAGCATTCAGCTCTTCGAAACGGGCCCTGGTGATTGATGTATAGAAGTCGATGCCTTCATAGAGGGAGTCAATCTCAATACTGGCCTGGGTACTGGAGGAGAGGGTACGCTTTGCACGTTCACAAGCAGTGCAGAGGCAGTGAACAGCCCTCTTGTTCTCACTGATGTCTTTCTTGTGCTTTCACTTCAACTCGACAATGAAATGGTTGACCACTTGGTTTTCAAAGTCCTCCCCACCCAAGTGGGTGTCCCCTTCTGTGGACTTGACCTCAAAGATGCCATCTTCAATGGTGAGAATGGAGACATCGAAAGTACCACTTCTAAGGTCAAAGATCAACACATTTCTCTCAGCACCAATCTTTTTGTCCGAGCCATAAGCAATAGCAGCAGCAGTTGTCTCATTGATGATTCGGAGCACATTGAGACAAGCTATGGTTCCAGAATCTTTGGTGGCCTGACATTGGGAATTGTTGAAATAGGCTGGTACTGTGACCACAGCATTTGTGACAATCTTCCCAAGTTAAGCTTCAGCAATTTCTTTCATTTTAGGCAAGACCACAGAAGATACTTCTTCTGGATAGAAACTTTTGTTCTCCCTTTTGTACTCCACTTGGACCTTAGGCCTGCCTTCGTCATTCACCATGTAAAAGGCCAATGCTTCATGTCTGATTGTACAACTGCATCATCAAATCTGTGATCAATCAGACGTTTGGCATCAAAAACCGTGTTGGTGGGGCTCATTGCAACTTGATTCTTTGCAGCATCACTGATTAAATGTTCTGTGTCAGTGAAGGCGACATAGCTTGGGGTGGTCTTGTTTCCTTGGTCATTAGCAATGATCTCCACTTTCCCATGTTGGAAGACTCCCACGCATGAGTAAGTGGTGCCATGATCAATGCCAACTGCGGCTCCCTTCGACATGGTTGCTGGGGAGTCGGGGGTCATAGCTGACCACTGTTGAGAGAGAAGGGCTGCTGCTGCACTGAGTTGAAAAGCCTGTTTCTTGATCTATCCAATAAGAAAACAATCATTTTAATATCTACAGGTCTGTTGTACCTATCCCAGAAATTCATCTTGAGGCCAAAATGAAATAATTGGGTAATTGCAGAAAAGTCACTTATCATCATTATCATCAAAATTATTATTTAACTTGTAAAGCATTTATTAAACACACCTGATGTTTTGCTTGTGTTGAGGATTTAAAGTTAAAAAATAATCCAGTCAGTCCCTACCCTCATGTAGCTTACATTCTCCTATGATTATTAGAGCATTAATATAGCTCTCTATAGTTTGCTAAAGAATGTCTTCAGGCATAACTTTATTCTCTCCTACACTAGCATACCAGCTTTACTCTCCTAGAGATTCAACCAAATGACTGACCAATGTAGTCAACCATCCTGGCTTTGGAAAGGTCTGTCATGGTCCAGTGTACTACTCTAGTTTGGAGATGTCTATTTTGGCTCCCAGTTTGGAGTTGTCAAGTTGTTTAAATTTTGGATGTGTCAGCTACAGACCCAGATTGAAGGGCAGTGATTGCTTTAGTACCTTTCCTTTATTTACATAATATTTCTCCTTCATGTTGCTTTTGGTGTCTCTATGTCATGTGATATTGTATAAAATGTGCTAAATAAGAGTCTCTTTTATTCATGGCATTAATCAATTTTTCTGATTCTTCTGTGAAGTCCATTTATTCCCAGTAAGAGAGATGGCAATAGGTATTTAACTCAGAGTAATATACATTTAATCCCATGCCAGTTTTCCTTATTTGTAAATGGAGTTATTAGAGATTCAAAAACATTTGAGGGAAAATATTTGACAAACATCATCATTTCTGTAGCCTTTTTTTAATTATGTGAGACATGCTGATAAAATGACATTGATTATTAGAAATGGAACCCTATGTAATAGCAAAATAGATTAAAATTTTGTTTTGAAAGTTGATGGAATGATATGGAACAAACCATATTGCATATTCAGGTGACATTTCATTTCTCATGAATATGTAGGCCAGTTGATTCTATCAGTGCTTTGTTTTTTCCCCTTACATTCAATCAGAAATGCTAGTCAAAACAAAACAAAACACAAACAAACCTATATCTAGGAAAAAGGAATGGTCCCAGATTTTGGCCACATGGAGGCATTGGTGGACACCAGGAAGAGTCTTACTTCTGTAGGCTCAGTATGTGAGCAAAGTTCTGTAAATATAAACAACATTTCAAAGGGATAAGCCCTAAGTTGGACCAGGTGTTCAAGATGATCATACTGGAGAGATACTAGTCAGGTGGACTCTGTTCTCTTTATGTACGCATGCAAGTTCCATTACAGTCAGTTAATGAGAATTACACATGCATATTCAGGAAGGGCTATCCTGTGTGAACTGTTAAGGAAAAGAAAACAGAGTCTTGAGATGCAAAAATATCAAGTAAAAAGCTTTCGTGTCTGTACCCCTGTGGTGATGATGAAGACAATTTATTTGCTGAATATTATGGAATGCACTTTCAGAGAAAAAAAAGAAAGAAAATGTGCTTACATGCTCACTCAATTATGTGTACACATAAATTCAATAGCTTATTTGGCAAGTGATACCTTAGATATTCATTTGGTTCTATAGAACAGTTTGTAAATGTATATGGGGAATGTTTAAGTTTTCTCCCTTTTAGTTATTCATGTACAATGATTAAAAAGCTATACTTACAAATTCTGGAATTAATGTGGCCACATAAATGTAAACCTTTTCAAATTACATAGAAATATGAAGCATAGACTATGGGAGTCATTTATAGTTTGGAAACATTTTTCAAATTTGATCTAAAGCCACAGAAGGGATCAAATGATAAATGGGCTTATGTTTCAGGGAATGGTAGATAGGAATCCAAATGCATTTCTAGAAACCAAGGCTTTATTAAATAATTTAGAAACTGATGATAGTTCTTTAAGGTATCAAAATTTTTGAGAATGTGGGAATATTTTGAATTTGCCATATTAGTTAAGGAAACGTTTCTAGTGCACATCAAAAAAGGGGAAAGAAATCTTGGCAAAAAAGAATGGACAAAATTGTGCTTTTGTTTTTATCATAACCAAATGGTGACTCAGTCCCTCAAAGGCAATAAATAGAAATGCTGTGAATACAAATAGTCTTATTTCCCAGTGCCATATTATAATTTTCCTTTTTTTTTTCAACTTTTTTGTCAATTCATGCTAGCACTCTAAACTTAATCATAGTCTTATATCTGGTTCTAAATCTTATGTTTCCCAGTGGTAGCCAAGAAAGAGAACCATTACTAATGATTAACATTTATTTGTAAAAGGCACTATTCAAAGCAATACTAGATATAGTTTCTTTCCCCAAAATTTTAATATATACTACTTGCAAAGAACTTTCCAAATACATTACTGTTGATTATTCAATTTTGGATTATCAGCAGATAATTTGAGTCTTCTTTGGGAACTATGCAGCAAGAAAAATTTCCTTGAGCTATGGTTTCCATAAGCTGGAACCCTGAAGCAACCTCATTTGTGGTTGTGATATACGTGACTCTGAGCCAGGTGAGCACTTATGGCATAATCAAGTTGACTTCATGTTAACAGGACAGGTGATATATCGAATAAAAATGATACCAGTTAGTTTCTGTTTTGTTTTGTGTAAGTCAAGAAAAATTATGCTCTCCCATATGGGAGCAATTGAGACACATAGATCTTTTGATGCTTATAAAGTCTAAGTTCATGATGGTCTTCTTTCGTGTGGTAATAAAAATAGCTGCTACAAAAAATGGTGGCATCACGCACTATCTTTCCATTTTTTTGCATGTAACTTCATGCCAAGAATTTCAACTACATGTGAAAATTTGCTTAAAATGCATGTTACTCTAATTAATTTTATTTTCAGTTTGATACATTATGCTTAAACACATTGCTCTGTCTGAACTTGGGATGGATGCCAATCAAAAGTAGGACATCTAAGAAGATCAAAGTAACCAAACATTTTATGCTCTTCAACATTCCCTTGGAAATGTTTATCGAGGCTGTTTTGGACCCCTAACAAGCAGTGAACAAGCAGTGAACAATGCCCCAGTTTCATCAAGTGACTACTCTCTAAGTTCTGATGAATCCATTTCCTGTCCAAATGTTCCATATTTTAGAGTTCACTACCAGTGCACAAATAAAAGTAGTTTGTGCTAACAGAGTGGACTCTAGATGCTTGAAGTTGCTCTTCTATAAAGTTTTTGAAATAGAAAAGAAAACTTCCTCCTGTTTGACTCAAACTAGGTTTCCAGATGTCTGAGGTCAAAGGTTGAAGATAAAAGTATCAAGTTTTGGCTTGCACTGACTAGACTCTGGGCCCAAATGTGCAAGTGCTTCCCCAGAGGGGATCCTTTTGTGCTCCTTTGTATTTTTGTCTTTTGCCTTTCCTGGCAAAAGATCACCTTCCATACCATAGAATTATGAGATTCGAACTGCATTTTCTAATCAAAGCAACTTGGAAATCTTGCAATTGCTCTTTAGTAGCTGACTGAATAAGAAGCATTAAAAATATCTATTGTTACAAACAACCAATTTTATGAATTGTTAATTTCCTTTTTCCTTGAGTTGTGATGAACCTGGATAGTGTATTCCTTCTTACTAATGCACAATGTTCTATCTCTTCTGTGTCAACCAAGTATGACACTAAGCAAGAGGGTATATACCAATATACAACATTAAATGAGACATTAAGAGTGTTATTTTTCTGCTCTGCACTTATGAACTGATTTTTGATATCAGGACTTTATTCCATCTTATGGGGGAAATCTAGTGTTTGACCCAACCACAAAGTTCAGGAAAAATTTGACTACTAGAGAGCATCTAGAAATTGTTTTGAAGGATCACTTTGAATTCATTGAAACAGGGTAATAGATCTTGAACTATTCTGTAATCAAGATTAAACTCATATCGGGGCCTCTGTCATTTATGGGCTCTGTCCAATGTTTCATATCCATTTCTTTTGAATACAGAAAAAATATAGTAAGAGCCAAATGTTGAAGTAAGATTACTGAGCAGCATATGAGATTAGTCGTAGCCATGTTAGGGTTCTTTTAAAAGTTGGGTATCTTAGAAGCGTATTCTAAATACATGTATTTTTGTCATTCTTATTACTTTAAGTTGGGTGCTGTTTGTCCTTTATTCTTGAAGAGGTCTATAACATTGGGGAGGTAATGCCATGAGATGGAAGTGGTTTGGATTTAAGTAGGGGAGGTCTGTGCAAAGTCCCTTGCCTCACTTTCACCTTCAGAAATATCTGGGTCCAGTGGCCAGATATAGATCAGGAAAACTAGAGATCTCCCAGGATTCAGTGGGGAACTTTGACCTTTTCAAGCTCAGGTCTTTAACAGGCAATGTCTATTCACTGATTTAAGGCTTAATAAGAAATGAGGCAAAGAATGGTCTCTTAAAAGAATCTGGGAAGGGAAGACCCTCAAGGTTTCTGGCCAAAACAAAAACAATTGCTATTTACATTCATTCTGAGTCAATCAGAGCCCAAACAAAGACCAAGTGGGGCTCATCACATCTCTTTATAAAATCAGATGTTCATATTTGATATATGTTTCAAAACTAATGAGATAAGCATAGATGTTTGACTCCTATGGTACTCATAAAACTAGTCTGAGGTTGTTTTAAAATACTCAGGGTTTTTTTTTAATTCTATACTGTTTGGGTCTCAGTTTCTTAATCTTCAAAATAGAAAGACATAATACCTACAACATTTACCTATAGGATTGTTATGAAGTTCTCAGGATTGTTATGAAGAAATGATCCTTGTGATTGGAGAATGTTAAAGCAGCATTTCACTTGTCTTTATTTGATGGTAAAATTCTATTTCCTCTTTCTTAACTTATAATTGCTTCATATGACCATTGGCTTATGAATTTGATAGATGATTTAAATCAATCAAGTATCAGATGCAGGATTTTAACGCAGTTCTTCCTGACTCTACATATAACAATCCACAACACTCTACCACTGCTTTGCTGACATTGTTGACTATTGGTTAGCCAGTTTGCTTGACAAACTCTGGTGAGCAGAGTTCCCTGTCTCATAGGGCAACCTATTCCATTTCTGCTATCTTCATGAGACTATCAGCGTTCTTTACATAAAGCTCAAATCTGTCTCTCTGAAATGTCCAACTGATATTCCTACTTTCTGCCCTTTCCCCCTAAGTAGAACAAAGCTAATCCCTCTTCCATTTGACAATTCTTCTAATCCTGGAAACATTTATCTTGCCCTAAGTGTTCTCTTCTCCAGGCTAGATATCTTTCTAGCCTAACCTTTCTATATGACAGGCTCCAGTCACCTTCATGATCCTGGTTATCTTTTGTAGTTCTAACCCCAATCAATTCATGACCTGAAAGAATCATTTTTGAACTTCATTGAATAAAGGCCTCTCTCTCTGATTTCAAATGTAACTGCTATAAACAAATGCTCACATATCTTGTAGATTCTCCATGTAGACTCTCAGAAAAGATATGATGCATTGTGCCTTGTACTGATTTTATACATTGCAGCCAATGGTAGAGAAGTTCTACATAGTAATTTAAAGCAAGTCATGGAGCTGCCTCTGGCTTGGGTCATGAGCTTCTTATAGCAAAATTCAGACTTAGATTGAAGAAAGTAGAAAAAACTATCAGACCATCTAGGTGTGAACTAAATAATATCCTTCATGAATATGAAGTGGAGGTAATAAAGAAATTTGAATCGTTGAATCTGGTAGACAGAGTGTCTTGAGAACTATGGAAAGAATCTATTGAAATGTTGTGTGAGAGATGACCATGTAAACCATTCCTTAGAACAGCACCAAGAAGGGTGGCTAGGTGGGGCAGTGAGTAATATCACTGGCCCCACAGTTGGGATGACCTGAGATTGGTTCCCGCATCAGTACTTAGCACCCACACATAAAATAACTAGCAATGTAACCTTGACCAAGTTACTTAACCCCAATTGCTTTTAAAAAAAAAAAAAGAACAACACTAGGAGATAGTAGAGGATAGAAGTACCTGGTAGTCTATGGTCCATGAGGTCATAAAGAGTTGAACATCACCTACCCAGCAAAACTGAGTATTTTGTTTCAGGGGAAAATATGGCCATTCAGTGGAATAGAAGACTTTCAAGCATTCTTGAGGAAAAAACCAGAGTTGAATAGAAAATGTGACATCCAGATGCAAGAAGCAAGAGATTCCTGAGAAGGTAATCAGGGAAAAGAAATTAAAAGGAACTTATCAAAGTTGAACTATTTACATTCCTATATGGAAAAACAATAACTGTGACGGATGAAATCTTTCTCAGTATGAAAAAATGGAAGAAGGGTGTATGGTCATATGAATACATATGTGAATGTGTGTATATATGTTTACAGTTATATATGGATAGAGGGCATAGATTGAATTTGTTGGGAAGGGATGATACTTAAGGGGTGAAGTTAAGAGGTGAGAGAGGAAAGTGGGAAGAGGAGATGGGGAGAGACAAGGTAGGGTAAACTATCTCATGTGGAAGAAGCAAAGGGAAGTAGCTGCAAGGGAGGGGAAGAATGGGAAGGCAAAAAGGCAAAACCACATTCTCATTGAGTTTGGTTCAGAGAGAGAATGACATACATACTAAATGGGATATCTCAACCCGCAGCAGAATAGGGGGAAGGGGGATGAGAGGAGGGATGATGGATGGGAGGGCATCCTTGGGGGGAGGGGAGGTTGGAAGTACCCACTATAGAAGAGGGACAGGATTAAGTAGGGAATGGACCAGGTGGGGGGTGAGATGAGTGGGAGGGAATTATAAGCAGCCTTGTACAATATATCTACTATGGTAATATTTTGCATAGCTAGACATGTACAACACATACTGAATTACTTATCTTCCCAGAGGGAATGGGTGACAAGGGAGGAAGGGAATGGATCTGAAATTCGAGGTCTTAAAATTAAATGTTTCAAATATATATAAATGCTATTAAAAAAAAGAGTTGAACATGACTGAACAACTCAACAGCAACAGCAACAATAACAACACTGTGACTTAAGATTATTTTTAAAAAATAGAGTTAGAGTCAGAGTTAGAGTATGCCTAACAATCAATTGCACTGTATTAATTTCCCATACAACAATCCTCACATTTTACAAAAATCTATGTATTTAAATGAGACACACCTTGACATATTGGAAAGTCATTGGCTTAAAGTCGGCTAATTCTTGATTTTGAATCCAGACTCTAGACACTTGCTAGTTGTGTGACCTCTCTTGAAACTCTATTGCCTCCCCACAAAAATGTGCCTAATAATACCCCTAGCACCTAGCTCAAAAATTATGGGAAATATTTGGTAAACAGTGAAGTGTTAAATATAAAAAATCATTGATTAATATTTGGGATTTTACAGCAATTTAAAAGTTGATCTATGACATATAAAGATATAGTTTTGTATTATGAATATAAATTAAAGAAATCTCACTCACACATTTTACATCCTAGCCAAATAGCCCATATGTTGCTCCCCAATCACCACAATCTTTCTCCTAATATAAAGATGTTAAGCAGGTTAATCTCTCTGTTTGGAATGCCCTCCCTCCAAACTTCTGCCTGGCAGTTATACCTAGTTTCTTTCAAAGTATACCTCAAATACTGGTTTCTACTTTGCTGTCTATGAGAAAAAAATTCTTCCCTCAACAAATGCAAACTCTCTATTTTTCACAGTTCATTCTTATCTGTTTTCCTTTTGTCCCCATCTCCTCTAGGAGAATGGAAGTTTATTGAGAGGAGGGAATGTTTCTTTTTTTTCCTCCTCTTTGTATTCCCAATGTTTAGCATATAGTAAATACTTGGCAATTGTTTATTGAGTTGAATTAAATCAAGTTCTGAAATGATTAAATACAAACATGCCTGGATAGTGTGTTTTGTTTGTTTGTTTGGTTTTTTTTACAAACCACATATTTAAGGAAAGCAAAACAAAACAACATTCTGATCCCAGGTAAACTTGAAAAAGTCAGGTTCTCAACTATTTGAAATTAAAGTCTTATTCTGTACTTTGACAATAATTTAGGTATAATGGACATCAAGGTAACATGATAAATATTCTTCAATAATTTTGAAGAAAGTGGAATTTTTGATTTACTCAAAGTCCAGTTTTTTGCTTTTCCTTATTTAATACAATCTACAAATTTGATATTACCTTTTGTTATATGGCCTGAGACACTGGGTCCAGTATCTATTTCTGGAATAAAAATGCAAATTGACTTGCAATTTTTAATGCAATTTAAAAATCGTTTTTGAAATAACACTATTGAATGATTTTCTTGTTCTTGACTAGTGACTTAGAGGCACTTGTCCATTCTATGCCTTCCCCTAAATTATTGGGTCTAGAGAGAGGGTTGGCTCAGGGGAGGGTCTCTTGATAATGGTGAAATCACACCTTTTCATTTGGAGTCCTTAGTCACACAGTTGGGGTTTTTTTATGCATCTTAAGGAATGACTAGAAGATTTACTAGAAAACTTGTCAAAATATTGACACAGATATTTATGTGTTATGTAAAAGAGTTGACTATTGAAGTGGAGATAATAGCCATAGTTTTACTGAAAATCTGCATCAATTTGAAGAAAATATCTGCAGCAATTTTCTAAATGGAAACTTTAATAGGGCAGAAAAAACATCCGTGGGAACACTTGTTATTTCTTTTAAAATTATTCAGGAATGTTGTTTTATTCTATCTAATGACTTCAGTTGTTTAGATTATGTCCTGGTACAAGATGATGATATACATCAGAAATGTTACTATTCTACTGCTTATGTAAGTCACTATATATGGCTAGACAGAGCAAATTAGACAGTCTAAGAATTTATTATCTAAGAAAACATTGCTTGGATATAACGGGAACAGAAAATGTTAGGGCCGGGGTCTGGGTTAGATGTTACCTTATCTCCCTTATTCTATGATCCAGTACAATAATAGGATCAACCAATTTTGAATAAGTACATTGAACAAAGGATACACTGAACATTTACTTCACCAGGATGTAGCATGGTAGCTTGGCATAGAAGAGAGAGTTGAAAGCAAGGAAAAACTGATCTGGAGTGCTGCCTCTGGAACATAATGGTTGTAGGACATTGGGTAAGTACTTTAACATTTTAGTTCTCTAATTGACTCTTTCAGAGTATACATTCTGTACATTAGAAAGTAGTTGCTGACCTGTATTGTTCAAGGAAGTACCCATACCAATAAAAATACAGATCCATTGGTATGAAATTTGAGGAGTGGCAGAGGGAAAGAGGAAGAAAGAAAAGAAAGGAAGAGAGAGACAAGATAGAGAGGCAGAGGGATAGAGAGAGAAAGATAGAAAAAGAGATACAGAGAAATAGAAATTGTATGAGAGATTGAGTGATTTAACTTTGTAGGTAAGTGAGAACAACTATAGCAATTGCCTATTTGCTTAAAGTAAAAACAGGGTAAAATCTACATCTCTGTATTTTAGACTTATGATGCTATCCCACCCTAACAATGAATATGTTCTTTTAAATTTGATTGAGAGTGATGATTTTGATAATGCATAGTTTCTCCAGTTGCTACTAATTTCAAATGTGTCCTTTGTGCTTAATTTATGTTAATATGAGTTATATATTTTTCTCTGCCAGTGATTCTTGTACATTTCTAAAATAAACCACAATATCACTCCTTTTAGAACCATATATTTTGTTTTATTTCAATGGGTGTTTCTCTGTTATTCTCTAAACAATAATAACATCCAATTCTTCCAAAAACTTTAATGGATTAAAAAATAAAATTGAGATGCTTATAAGACAAAAGACAATTTTTAAATATAAATTGGTCCCTAGAAGATCAGAAACTAATCTTTACACAAACAAAATAACCGTGTTCTTCCTTATCTTTTGACTGAGATGCTCAGTCATAAATTTTAGAAGTGATATGATAGTACTTGACAACACTGCTGGCCATCATTATTAAGCTAAACTAATACCCAGTCATTAAAAGCTGAAATGACTTTTTAATGTCTTAAACAAAATCTCCATGGATTTTATTCACATTTGTTCTGCAATTCACTATCCATGTGTCTGAAGTAATAATATGATTTTGAGAAAAAGAATATATGTGTGTATACACGTATACATATATACAAATATGTGTTTATATATACATACATATTATGCTTCTTGTAAGGAAAATGAAAATTAACGTTTTTACTAATACTTCTCATAGATGTCTTTCCTTTACTTAACACTTGACTCTCAAGGTACTATTCCTCACTCCCCTCCCAGATCTACCCTGACCACCAAAATATTGTTTCTGGATATCTATTGCAAAAGAGTTTCATGAAGCAAAATTCCAGGTGTAGTTAAAAGAGATAAAACTGTGTATAAAAGTTTATGTTTAATGTTTATGCATTCAAAATGATGCTATGCCTTTCACTAAGTATGTAACCAAATATGTCTCACATAATAAAAAGAAAAATGATGAAAGCTTTGATGCATTTTGTAATCAAATAATAAAGCTACTTATTAACCATGATAATAGGGAATAGGAATGGTAGGGATTGTTGAAATTCAGAGCCCTTTTGTAAAGAGCACATTCAGAAACCTGTATTTAGCTTTAATGAAATCCTAGGTTTTTTAGGGCATTGAACACATTCAAAACAGAAGGGAAATTATTAAAATAAATGAAGGCATTTATATATTTGGGCTCAGCCTCTAACTAAAGCTGGAAGTTCCTTGAAGGCAAGGCATGGTTCTATCTATTTCTGGCTCTCCATGATAAGTTCTATAGTCAAGTCAATAGACCTTTGTCAGGTATCAACTATATGCAAGGAAGGCACCATGCTAACCTCTAAGGACACAAAAATAGCAAGTAACAGTCCTTTTTTACAGGCTACATTTACCCAACCAGTACATAGCCAAGGCAGGAATTGAATCCATGGTTCCCTGTTTCCTAGGTCTATGCTTTGAGAGGCTATTGTGCCAAATATTAAATATTAATCATATTCTATCATATGTTTAATTATGTCTTAATGAGTTTAATTTTATTTTATATGGATCTGCTGTCTGGTTACTTTATGTATAACAAATTAAATGTTACTTTTTACTTTTGCCATCTGAAAAAAATCTCTGATATATTTTTTAATATCAAAGCCTTTTAGACATACAAGAACATCTTAAGATTGTATATTTTATGGCTAGGGGTCTAGATCCATATAATTCACTAACTATTTGCTTTCTGAATGAAGACTTTTAATAATGTTCCATTTATAATGGGGCACCCTATTCTGCTTCTTGTTAACTCTGTTAGAAAGTTTCTCCTTTCATTGAGCCCAGATTTGCTTCCTCACAATTTTCATTCCTTGGATCTACTTCTGCTCTCAGGAACTAAAATAAAACAGATATTTATGTTAGTACATGTAAAAATGTAAATTGCTCTTACCTGACTTAAATTGCCTTTATCAGCAAAAAAAAAAAAATCAGAAGATGTGAGCATTACTTCCAATTTGAATATATGCAAATTCAAATTCACATTTAATTGCTTTTTATAGCTAGCAGTTTTTTAAAGGTGTCAGACTGGTTGTAGAAAAGTATACATTTGCTTATTTGCCTATAGAAGTGAAAATACAATTAAATATGGGTATTTTAAATGACATCTTCAAAAGTTTCTTTTGAGTGAATATACAAATATATAAAGGCATAAAATTCACTTAGTGATAGAGTATTTGGTATAGCTAGGTATTAAGCATAAAAAGTTATTAGTTCTGGGGTAGCTAGGTGGCACAGTGAGTAGAGCACTGGCCCTGGAGTCAGGAGGACCTGAGTTCGGATCCGGCCTCAGACACTTAACGCACACACAAATAAAAAACCTAGCCGTGTGACCTTGGGCAAGTTACTTAACCCCAACTGTCCTTCAAAAGGCAAAAAAAAAAAAAAAGTTATTAGTTCTTTATAGAGATGAAGAAACTGAAATTATGGTTCATATTTCCTTTGGTTGTGGAACTGGAATGAGTGCCTAAAAGAAAACTTTATGTAACTCCATATGGATTACTTATCTATTACTAGACATATTAACAATAACGTGTTTATGTGTATATCTATATCTATAAACTCTATTACACACATTTCTATGTCACAATAGTGATTTGGTAATAGACCAAATTCCCTGGTACAACTTTTCAGTCTGCTAACCCAAAATTGATGAGATAATAACATTAGAACCATTATTTGGTCATCAAAATGGATGTTTCCTAAATCTCCATGATGGGATAACAGAGAGAGGTTTGTAGGGATGACCCAATGTGACTCTTGCTTATTGTGAAGAACAAAATTCTTCTTAGAACCTACATGGCTTCCTTACTTCCTTATTTAGCTCAAGGGCATGACCATTTTTTTCTCTTATCCAAGTTTTCAACCTTGTAGCCATTTCAGATTTTCATTCTCAATCACTTCTCCTTCCCCCACTACTCACACCTTCTTTGACCAACCATCATTAGTCAGTTGATTCCTTTATATCTCCAGTATCCATCTCCTCTCCACTCTAAGACCATGGCTATAATTTAAGCCATTTCACTCAATATCTCACCACTCATCTTCACCACTTCACTCAATATCTCAATGTGGCTGAAATTGATCTCCTGACATTCAGTCTCTCTCTATAATTTTTTCCCTGCAACAGTCAAACTGACATCATCCTTGAAGCACAGATATTACCATGTCACTCTTTTGCTTAAGGTGCTTCCATGGTTCCCTCATGCTTATGAAATGAAAAGTTCTATATTTATAAGTTAAAGTCCTTCACATACTGGCCCAGCTAATTATACAATACTTTCATACACTCAATCAATGCATATTTATTAAGTACCCACTACATGGTAGTCTGAATGCAAATTGAAGCGTACTTTTTTTCTTTATTAATTTTTCTTTTTTGTGCAACATGGCTAATATGGAAATATATTTTACATGACTGCCTCTATATAATCAATATCAAATTGCTTGCTTTATCAAAGGGGGGGAAGGATGAGAGGGATAAAGAGAATCTGTAACTCAAAAAAATTTAATTTTTATTAAAATAATTTTTCATAGAATTGAGAAATATTTAATGAATAAATAATATATTTTTAAAATAAAATTCTCCCTCATATATATGTATATGTGTATGTGTGTATATGTATATTGTGTATACACATGTATGTATATGTATAATGTGTGTGTGTGAGAGAGAAGATGAAAAACTTCATGTAAAAGGTAACAAATCAGTCTTGCCAAACCATCCTACCTACTGTTCTACATAAAAGACATTCAATCTCTTACTTCTATAATTTTGCAAAAACTGTCCTCTACACCTTGAATGATCTTCCTTTTCCCCTCTCCCTCTTGAATTTCCTAGCTCCATTCAAAGCTTGGATCAAGAGCCACTTTTCTCAAGACTTTCCCAGTTATTAGTAACCTCCTGTCCCCCAATCACTTTATGTATTTGTGCATATCCAGAATTTACTAATTTGTGAACATGTTTGTATCCCTTTTTGTGTACTTGTTTGTAATGTAGAGAAACTGCCTTACTTTTATATTTGTATTCTCAGCACCTAGTATAGTGCCTGGCACAAAGTAGACACTTAATAAGTGCTTGTTAATTGATTGATTTGAAGTATCGTCTCAGTGTAAGTAGTGATACTTATCCACTTTTGATATATCCAAGTTTAGTTCCTGACTGATTGCTGATGAGAACTGGCTATAATACATGGTCAAACATTATGATTCAGTACAGAGGATGATTCTAATAGTCCAGGGCCAAGGAAAAAACTGGTCCATGTACTTCTTTTTCAATCTTCCCACCATACTCTTGAGTATGTCTAAATAAATGTCTAAAGTCTGATACTTTGGGTCAGCACTGAGACTTACTGGTGCATGCAGGAGCCACCAGGGAAAATAGAGAGAAGTGAGGTCTACATGTGTTCTGGGGGGGGGGGGGGTTGCGGCGCAAATCCTAAAATTAAGACTGGCAACCATGGAAGTGGAGTTCCTGGGAATAGGCAGAGTAACTGGCACTAAATGGATAGTTGGACTGGAGTGATTTCCTTGCAGTTGAGCTGATTATCTATTTGTACTCACTGGGCTTGCAAGTAATCTCTCACTCTACTTCCTGCTATATCTTGACTCATCATCAATGTCCTCTGACATTGAGAGTAATATTGCTGTTGTTATTGAACTACTGATTATTACATAACTGAGTTGTGTACTCACAGCTCATCCATAAAGGGACAAGGACTGGACTGGTGATTTCATTTGTATAGAGAACTCCCAGGGGAAGAAATTCCATTTACAGATGCAGATAGGGACCTTCTCTGCAACTTAAGGGTCTTAGAAAGTTTCTAGAAAACACTGAGACCTCAAATAGCTGACCAAGAGTCACCTAACCACTAGTACGTGTCAGAAGTGAGACTTTATCCTAGATCTTCCTGGCTTTGACGTTCCATTTCATACTACACTCTGCTTTTCATGTACTGCACAGGTACGATACAGTCCTAAGTCCAGGGGATGCTAGAGTGTTGTATGCTTACATACTCCCCCACTTTCCAGAAACAGCTCTTCTTGGTTTCAACTCTTCAGAACTTCATACCTTTCCTCTGTGTGTCCTCTGCTGTGCCCCACTTTTCAGTTTCATTTTGTGTGTCTTCCCTTGTTGTAAGCTTCCTGAGGGCAAATGTCATTTAAAAAAAAAAAATGTATCCATTTCAGTGAATTCACATGGAAATTAGTTCTCTATTTTAAAAATGTCAATAACAAAATAATATCAAAATCAATTGATATAAAACTATATATACTTATAATTATATTCATATGTAATACATATACATATATTTAATATAGATGTTTATATTTAAAAAAAATGTGTATACAAATACATACTAGCTTATATTAGAAAACATATCCTCTTTCAAGGAGTCCATTTAAACTCTTTCTGATTCTTCCTACCCTTAAAACCATTTTCAGATTTCCTAAGTAACTGAGTATGTCTTTCAAATCAAAGAGAGAGGCATATCTGAACATTTGATTAATCACTTGATGTATATATAGATATCACTAAACTTCCATTAAAATATACGAAACAACTGTTTCACCCCATCACAACTTTAACCAATAATATTAAATTGTCTTTGGGACTCAACAAAACTAAAACTCTTCAGTTATGCCAAAGAAAGAAAAAAAAGGTGTTAAATTTGGAGGTCAAATTGAATATCATTCAATAAACATTTATTAAGGACCAACTAGATGTAAGGTACTGTTCTAAGTACTGCGGATACAAAAAGAGGCAAAAGACAGTCTTTGTTTTCAAGTATCTCACAATCTGATGGGGGAGACAACAAGCAGAAAAATATGTACAATTAAGTTATATACAGGATAAATAAGAAACAACAGAAGGAAGTAATTAGAATTAAAAGGGATTGGTAAATTCTTTCTTTAAAAAAAACATAGGATTTTAGTTGGGCCTTGAAGGAAGTTAGGGAAGCCAGAAAGTAGAAATGAGGAGGGAGAACATTGAAGGTATGGGGGACAGTTAGAAAAAAATGCCCAGAATCAAAAGATGGAGAGTCTTGTTCATGGAACAGCAAGGAGTCCACCATCACTGGATCCAAGAGTACATGGCAGAGACTAAGTTATAAAAGGACTGGAAAGTTTGAGGGGTGAATATTGGCTAGATTATGAAAGGCTTTGGAAAGCAAACAAGATTTTGTATTCAAACCTAAAGATGATAGAGAGCTATGGAGTTTATTGAGTAATGGGATGACATGATCAGAACTGTCTGGATGAAAGCAATGATTAAAATACCTTAGTTTTATTCAATACACCAAACATTAAGCTATGGTGGTAAATTTCAAAAGACTTATTTGTTTCCTGAAATCAAAACTCAATAGAAAGAACATGGTTACCGCAATTAATACCTGAACCATATCAATCTTTTCATATACTATCTGAACAATAGGTGAATGAAAAGATTTTAACCCCCCCCCAAAAAAAAAACCTATACACTATGAAACACAAGGGTCATCACACCAAGAAAAATGTAGAAAAAATTATACTTTATTCAAATAAAGGAAGAAGAGAGTTCTTAAATATTATTATAATATTCATTCTAATTAAAAACATGTCAATACTTTTGGAAAAACGCCACTTTATTGGACAATAGTAAAAGGTGACTTTTGCTGTTTTTCAGTTATATATGAATCTGTGGCCCTTTTTGAGGTTTTCTTGCCAAAATACTAGAATGGTTTGCCATTTCCTTATCCAACTCATTTTACAGATGAGGAAACTGAGACTAACAGAGTCAAGGGTCTTGCTCAAAGGTTTCACAGCTAATAAGTGTCTGAGGCCGGATTTGAATTTAGGATGATGACTTCACACCTGGCACTCTATCCACCACACAACTAAACTGCCACAAAGATTATCATATGTAAACAAAGATTATGATGTATAAATACCCAAAGAAGTAGCAAATAAATTTCTGAGTTGCTGCAGAACTAGAAGTTTTATGAATGCTTTTCAAAGCCAAATTATTGCCAGTAAAAATCACTAAAATTTGTTTAAGGACAACTTAGTCTTAATGATTGATAGAAACTGTGAAAATGATAAAAAAATTGTGCAACAGATAATTTCAGCTTGCAAAATTTTACTTCCTTCAAAAAACCAAGAAAGACATCATCAGTTGGCCAGAATTATTCACCATTACTTTTTTTTCTCATAAACTTGCAGATAAACCCACATGCTACAAATATCATCCCTCTCAAAAACCTTGAGAATTCATCAGTACAGTTAAGATTTGATCAAAATAGCCATACATATCATTGATTTATAAATAATTAAGTATACAGTTTTAATAAATGTTTCCGTAAATATTTTTATAGACATGGGTCCTTTCCCTTTTTCTTTGATCTCTCTGGGGTACAGACTGAGTAGATTGTGCTACCTTTTCTTAAAGGAGGAAACACCTTTAATCCAATCAAGCCAAACTTCCATGTGATGAGTTCTTTTTTTGTGTAGATAAAATTCATCCTTAAATTTAAAGACAAAAATAATTACAGATAATAGGGCTGAAAATAAAAATGCAACATTCTTATCTGGATTAAATAATTGGAGTTGTTTGGAATTTTTCCATCTGTAATCATATAATTAATTTCAAACACATTTTTTCCTGCTGAAGTTTTACCATACAGTATTTTCAGGCATTTGTCATTAGTTTTCTTTCTTGGAACAAAAGAAGAATTAAGCAATCTAGAAAAATGAATGTGCTCACAACACTGAAATATGTAGGGAGAAATGTGATTCATGGAGTTCTCCACATTTCTACATATTGCCTTCCCCTTTGATGTTAACTCTTTCTATACTATTTTGCAAGTTTAAAGGGGGTTGGAATAATTGACTGCAAAATAAATAAATAAATGAATCAATGAATAAATAAATAAATAAATATTGGGTTGGGTTTTTTTTTTTTTTTGCCTTGCAGATTCTTTTACCCATGAGGAGGAGACGCCAACTGGTGCTACCTCTTAAATTGGTGAGTACAACTGTAACTGCCACTCTGTGACCTGAACATGGATGCCTCCAACCCGGTCTGTAGCCCTGATTTATACCTTTATGCCAGTGGTTTCACCAACAGAGTTTTGCTACCAATAGGCTTGTTAAACAATCATCTGTTTTCAACAAATGTGGCCATTTCTTCTTTACCTATTGACAATGCATAGACAGGCCTTCTAATGCTACAATTGATACTGTGCTATATTTTAGGCTTGCTTTTAGCATTCTTTCATTCACTTGCCCATTCATTCAGGATTTATTGAGCATCTTATGTGTATTTGGAGTTGAACTTCATTGCTCACAGAAGCACAAGAGAATTAGTGCTCACAATCTAGTTGAGAAGACAAAGCATAAATACACAAAGTACCTAGAGAATAATTACAAAGTGAAATGAACAAGTGGAAAATAATACATGGCTCAAACTGCATGCATCATGACTAAAGAGTAAACGTTGCCTGGTGTCTGTAACAAGGGAGAACAATTAGCAAATTAATTAACTGGGGTCCTGTTCACATTCTCTTGTCATCTAATTTTTGTTTGTTTTTAACTAAGATGGGTTGCTCTCATTAAATTCAATAATACCCAAGGAAAATGATAATATTGGAATTGACACAAATATGGATGTCCACAACCATAACATACCAGGACCCACACTTTAGCAATGTTTTGTCTAGATTCCTGCATCCCAGATGTGAAATCCTACTTAAACCTACAAAGGTCTTTTTACCCCCAGAAAAGGAATACAAGCAGGGTTTTAGGCACAGCCTTTCTAATTTTTCTTCCCTGCTACAGATATTAGTAATTTTTTTAGTCTACATCCATAACATTGACAAGAGACGAGTAACACGTGGGGAATACTTCTAACCTTCTTTTAGAAGGGTCCTTAAGAGAATTTGGGTGGGGGGAAATCTTGAAGGAAGTAATTTCTACATTAGGTATTAAAATGAACTTTGAGCTAGGAAAGAATGTGTGAAGGGCTTTTTATAGAAATATCTTGACCAATAAGGCAGTTGAGAATTAGTGAATTATATATGGGCAAATGAAAGTGGATTGGATTTTATTTTCCTCAGGGGTAAAAATTCCCCAACAGCTACCCTGTTTGGTTTCTTTTCCCCCGTCATCTTCATTGGGCCATTTGTGCCAGGTACCCTCTGGCACTCCACTTTTTTAGCTTCCTTTTGCTTATTGTTGTCCCCTTTAGATTGTAAACTCCCTGAAGGCAGAGACTATATCTTCCTTTTTCTAATAAGTATCCTAAAAATTTTGTACAGTGCCTAGAAGACAGTGAGTGTTAAATAAATATTGAGTGATTGGAAGAGGAAGGGTAACCAAGTAATATCCTCCTGGGATTCTTCTCTTTGGGAGACATAGTCCTAGCAGCAGGAATATGTTTGATCCGTATACTTTGACTTTCCTCTCCTCCCCTCCTTTTCTGCCTAATAGTTATTTTTCTCTTCCTTCAAAGTCAATCTTATGTGTCATCTCCTCAAGCAAGCCTTCTCTGGTTTCTTCCCCACCCTTACCCACTACCCAAGGTATCCATTCTTTCTGAAAATTTCTTAGCTCATTGACCCTTCTAATGCTTTTAAAAATAATTTTATAATTTACATTATAATTACTTATGTATATGCTTCATTTTCTGACTAGAGTGTGACCTCATTGAAGGTAGGGACTCTAAGTATGAAATCTCTGGGTAGAAGCTTTGAGAGGAAGGAATAATTAGCCAGAAAACATTTCAATCTTTTTGAACCCCTAGCTGAAATCATTCTCTCCTCATATTTCCCATCCCAACTTGAACCTTTCCTTTGATTAACTAGGTCTCTATTATTGCAAATAACGCATCATGAGACATGGTTGCATGTGTTTGAACTCGGTATTCAAATTTATAATTATATGACAAATAGTGACAGGTTCCAGTCCATTGGAAATGGACAGGGAGAATATTAACAAAATGACCAGTTCATGGTATTCCTTCCTAATCAGGACCATCACATTCGACCTTGTATCATAATTATCTGGGCACCCATCTGATCTCCCATTTAATTGAAAACTCCTTTGGAGAGCAGAGACTATGTTTTATTTTATCTCTGAATCCCCAGCACAGTGCCCTGCATATAAAAGTCCTTTGGTGAATTGAGTTGAATTGAACAGAGGTACTATAAAATTGGCAGCCAATAAGATTAAATGAATAAGCAGAGATATTTTATCTCACACAAGGAAAGACACTCGAATTTAGAGAATGGGGCAAAAAAAAGAGTGGGAAGAGAAGACTGAACAAGGACATAGAGAGATCATAGTAAACTGAAAAAATAAAGGTACAGAAACCCCTCTAGGAGAAGAGGATACACAAGATAGAGGCTATGGGTACCCAAAGGAGGAAGGGGGTTGATGATTGAGGTGCACTCCTGCCTAGAACCCTGGTTATCCCCAGTTCTTAGAAATTCTCCAGTTCTACATTATCAGAGACCTGGGCTGACCAATATAATAGAGTCAAACAGATAAAAATCTAAGTGCTTTATCAGGGCCACTCATGGAGCTCATTGGTTTTCCACCTGCATACCACAAGTAGGGAGGCTTTTTGGTAAGGTTACATGGAAGATGGGCTTTTTTCTAGTATAGACAATTCCAGATATAGGAAGTTGTGGAGAAAGGACAGGGAAGGAAGACAGGGTGGAGAAAAAAAATTAATAATAATAAAGAAAAATAATTATAATGAAGAATAACTGCTTACTGTCCCATCAGAGTGGGGAAAGCCCATCATATGTATGACTTGGGATCCCTAAAACAGAGGCTTTTTGGTACCCCATTATTTTCAATGAGACTGAACTCTTTAAAATGATGATCTTTCGAGTCTATGAAATAAAATTGTGAGTAGTCAATGAAGGAACAATAGATTACATATGAGTCACTTGTGGAGAAACTGAGCTGAATCAAGAGACCAGTTGCATCATCCATGCTGGGCTATGTGTCTGACACTGGCCAAAATACTTAAACTTATTGGCCTTTGGTTTCTCCTTCTATTACATGAAAATATCTAGGGTCACTTTCAGCTCTAGAAACATTGATATTCCTATTTCAGGCATGAACTAGTTTGAGGTTTGACCATGAGTTGCATTTTTGAGGAACATATGGTAGTAAAAGAACCTTCCCCTCTTCTGGAATAAATCCTTACCATCATCATATCATCCCCATTCTGTGAGGCAGCCTATGGTACCAGATTGATAGTTATGAGAATTATGGGTTAGCAAGCATGGAAAAATTAGCATGTTAGGGCAGTTCAATTGATTGTGTGCTTCTTGTGCTCATCCGAGGGTCTAAAATTGGGTTTTGATTTGTTGTTCCAAGTAATTCAGAGCAGTTTTCCAGATTTCAATTATTAATGCCCTAGATACTAGGCAGATTACATCACAGGATTGCAAGTTGGCAGGGAGCCTGGGCAACTAAGGACAAACTGCACTTCTGCAAAAGAGAATGATTGAGCTCTGTTATTTAACTCCCACTTCCATACCATCTACTATCACCAACAAATGCCCTTAAAAATGAAAGATATAAAAGAAGCTTAAGATCCTTAAACACATACAACCACTAATTTTAAAAAGGGGCCAATTGGAATGTGATAAGCCAAATCTATGAGTCATATTGTAGTTAGACTATGTAGGATAGTAAGAAAACAGGATTGAAAATACTTTTGGTCTAATTATAGCTACTTCCTAGGTAGTCCATGTCTAGAACCTGGAAGGGACCAAAGAGTTCATTTAGTCCAATTCCCTAATTTTGTAAATGTGGAAACTGAGGTCTAAAGAGGTAGCATGATTTTGATCAATATACTATTTACTTAGTAACAGAGTTGGGATTCAAACTCTGTAACTCTAGATGGTGCATTAGATAGAGTACTGGGCCTGCAGTGAGGAAGAACTGACTGAGATCAAATCTGGTCTCAGACTGGCTGTGGGATCTTGTACCAGTAAGTAACTTAACCTCCATTTGCCTCAGTTTCCTCAACTCTAAAATGGGGAAAATAAAATGTTTTTGGTATGTAGCAAGTGCTATACAAATGCTTCCCTCCCTCCTCCTCCTCCAGTTCCATAGCCATTTGTACTGTACGATGTTGCATCTCTTGGAAAAAGCAGAAGAGAATGGGAAGGGGAAAATGCTGAGTATCCTAGAAATCTAAAGGTGTATATGCTCAAAGCACTTAATAGCTTCTCCACTGAAAGTTGCATTCAAGTTAATGCAAGTTAATGATTTTAAGACCATTGTTTAACCTTTCTCAGTAAAGCATCATTGCAGGACAAAAGACATTTTATTGGGGATATGTAAGTTTTCATCTGTGTGATTGGCTATCATCTAAAATGTGTTAGTAAGCTGGCATGTGACTGTATATGGCCATTGAAGTTATAAGTCAATTTTCATGGTCCCCATCTCCATTTGGAAACATCAGCTGACATTCTCCATTCAAAAAAATAGTGGGAGATTGTAACAGGAATGTGAGATATTATCTAGCTCTCAAGAAACTGAGTTAAAAACAGACAAAAGCACAAGGAAATCAAGAGATGAAATGGTGATATGGAAATAATTACCTGACAAGGCTCATTTTGGTAAATGTGCAGGAATCCTAACTTTAAAATGTCTAAAGCAATTCAAATGGGATGGGAGGATATCCCTTTGCTGGAGTCTTCTTCTGAAGTATCCTCATGTGGGGATATGACCCTGGTTCTTTGAAGACAATTCCAGCAAGGGGAGGCTACTAGAGGGCAGCTCTGACCAAGTTAGAAAGGCAGGAAAATAGTCCACTGAACACAATAAAAATTGGAGTATCATTGGGTTTTGACACATTTTAATATTAATAGTGGTGATAATGATAAGATTACTATTCTTATGGGTTATTATAATTATTATTATTATTATTTGAACTTTCTAGAAAGGGAGCAGATGAACACTCATTTGATCTATAGCTTCACAAGAAGTGGTCACAGGAGGTAAGTATTAGAATCCACATTGGGGAGCAATGTATGTTTTTTTTGAAATGAGAGATCCAAAGTGACTTGGTTTCTAGCCCCTCCCCCCCATTCCCACCTCACAGTAGCCTTTCCTTATGATTACACAGTTGACCTGAAAGACTTTGGGGTTGTGAGCCAGCAAGGTCAGTGTCCACACCACCCCTCCACCTTCCTCTCTACATACCTCAGACATGGCTTTGTATGAGCCCTGCTGGACACTGCACCTTTCTGTAATTATAAATGTCTGTTTTCAGTCACTTCAAAGGTTTCCCAGCAATGGGAGTCCTTCTTCAAAGACTTTACATTGCTAAGGAACTTCTGTCATTGACAGGAGGTCCTCCTTTGAAGTTCCTCATGCCATTTATTGATTTCCTCTTTTTAAAGATGTTCAGATTAGAAAACACTTCACCCCGTTAGAAGATGTTCACATTTTCATGCTGTTGAAGGGTTAATCCTTTGAAGATATTTACATTTTATGGCAATGTCCTTAAAGGAAGAAATATGACATTGACTACACCACATGATTTCTGTTGCTTTCCTTCTCACTGTTGGATTCTTCAAGACCAAAAGTGTTTCAATTTAGCATGTTGTTGGTTTCTATATTAGGCTTATGTTCTTTGAAGGAAAGGAGAGAGGGAGTTAATAAAACCTAACTCAACAGATATGACAAAATGAAAGGATCTGTGTAATTTGGAATAGTTCTCATCCCAGACATATAATTTGTTTTCTAAGATTCAGGACACTTTTAACATAGTTAAGGAATATCTGGAAAGGTTTTTTGACCTCAGGGCTCTTTTGAAGCTCTACATCTTCTAAGCAGCATTATATTTTAATGTTTTACTTTCTTTAAAAATGTGTATTTCATATAGATTTATACTATTTATATAAGCATCTATTAAAGCAATTGATAATTGAGAATATTTATTTTGGTGAAGAGAGGCAGTGTTAGTAGTGATACCAAGCAAGATTTGGTTCCAGTAAGACCTGCTTTAAATTTGCTTTCTGAGTCAGACTAGCTGTAATCCTAGACAAGTTACTCTTTGTGCCTCTAGTTCAACTCTGTATGATTATACATTGTAGAATAGATAATGGTCCTTACAGTGATGAAACTAGAGATCTAGTAAACTAATGGATCCCCCTCCTCACGAAATGTCAATTAAAATCAATTATTTCATTATTAAATCTAGGGAGTTTTTTTATATCTTATCATCATGGCTGGCCTCATGGGCAGCTGAATCACACTGCCTGTTGTGATGTTAAAGGCACCAAAAAGATGGGGAAAAAAATCTATAGACTCAACACATAATTATAGATTATAATTAGATCAATTAAGTTTTCATCTCTTTAGCATAAAATGTTGAACCCAGTATATATGTGAATGAAAGATCTAATAACAAATTTTGATTGAGTAAAAGCAGAGGTATACTGGGGTCAGCTCAGTCATCTCATGAGAGCTAATTGTGAAATTTTCAACACAAACAAAGGAGCAAATCATATAAAGTGGGGCATAATTTATTGTTTTATCAGGTGTCAAAACTTAAGAAAGTAATGGAGAAAATGTTGATAATGCAGATCAAGCTTAAAAGTGTGTTTTGCATATATATATATTTATATATGTATATATTTTAAAGAATAGGTTGTTAAATATTTGCTAATATACCCTTGAGTAAGGCAGATAAGACTTCTGAGTATACTATGGCAGAGGAGAAAAAAGACTAAAGATTCATTATTGGGTGGGAGATGGGGAATTGGAGGGAGATGGGAAGCATGGAAAGCTGCAAGAACTGAAGAAGTCACATCTTTTTTCAGGCTCAGTTTTCTACTTGGCAAAATGAGATTCAACTAGGTAATCTCTAAAGTCTGCCAGTTCGAAATCTGATGATCCTATGGCAAACTTCACTAACTTCTGGATTGTTTTCTTTTATTTGTGACCATTGTGACATTTTTATTGACAAATTAATCCAGCAAACAATATTCACAGACGACGACCACGGCAACCACCCTTTCTGCAAGTACTGTCAGAGGGGATTGGAGTGACATGCTCAATCCTCCTGATCTTCATTCCAGAATGTGCCAGGGCTCTCAGGGCTGACTGTGCACCAGGGCCAGGGGTCTTAGTCCTATTTCCTCCTGTGGCCCGAAGTTTTATGTGAAGAGCAGTGATGCCTAGTTCTTTACATCTCTGGGCAACATCCTGAGTGGCCAACATAGCAGCATAGGGAGAAGGTTCAGCTCTGTCAGCCTTGACCTTCATCCCACCAGTGACTTGGCAGATGATTTCTTTGCCAGAGAGATCAGTCACATGGACAAAGGTGTTGTTGAAGGAAGCAAAGATATGGCAGACACCAAACACATTCTCTCTTCCTGCAGCTTGAGTTCCAAGGCTGATGATCTGCTCTTCCTTCTTTTCCTTCCCCTTGCGAGGTGCCATTTCTGCTCCTCCACTTGGGCCGCCAACACCAGAACTCGATTGTTTTCTTAGAAGAAATAATTCATATAAACAAAAATCAATTACAATCATGTAACAAAATTTTATGATATTCTCTGTTTACTTTTCATAAAAGGTGCTGACTTTTTTGCATGTAGCAAAATTACTGTTTTCATGAAAATTGTACTAAAATTTTTTCAGTTCAATTCAACAGTCATTTATTAAGCACCCACTATGTGTCAGGGACAGTACAATGAGGATACAGAAAAAATGGAACATTTTCTATCCTCAAGAGCTTAAATTCTACTGGAAGATAGTGCAGTCAACTATCTAACTAAAAGTCAGCTAAAATAAATATGAGGGGGAAAAAAAGCAACAACTAGCTTTATAGTTATCTTAAGGTTTCCAAAGCATTTTATAAATCTTATCACATTTTATCATAACAACAATCATGGGTGATAGGTTGTGATATTATTACCATTTTGCATATAAAAAAACTGAAATAGAAAGAGGCTAAGTGACTTGCTTAGTATCACATAACTAGTGTCTGAGGCAAGATTTGAACTCAGGTTTTTCTGACTTCACATCCAGTGCTCCACTCAATATGCCACCTAGTTCCCAAAAGAAAGCACATATTTAAAATACTTTCAAATTCCATGATTAAAATTAAAATTAATTTTAAATTAATAATTAAAAAAATAAAATTCCAAGTTTAGGTGGTTCTCATCATTATTCTGTGTAAACATTTCCAAGAAAAGCAAAATGTTTACTGGTACCTTTCACAAATACACATTTCTTGATTTCATTTGATTGCTGTGATTTAAAATAAGACCAAAAAAAAAAAACCAACCCAAATTTCTTTTCCTCAGGAAGTAGAATGCGTTCTCTCTTCATTTAAACTCTATCTACCAGAAATTTTGGAAATTTTTTTTGGATTTTAATTTAGAATATATTCAGAATATTAGCAACCATACTCTTCTAATCTAGATGGGCTTAGTATTAACCTTTTCCCTTTGGCATCTTCTTGTAGAGGATTCTTAATGAGTCAGAAAATATTTCTGGGCTTTATCCTGATGCTATCCAAAGGAACAATGCTCTTAAATCTGTAATAGTGTTCAAAGTGAGGACTACAGTACCCAAGAAACCAAATACAACCACTTTGCATGTAAGGATCAGGAAAAATGCTAGTGGGTGATTACTTGCCATCTAACTGTTTAAAAAAGAGGGTAGGGGTAAGAAGGACAAGGGAGGAGAGAGAGAAAGAGAGAGAGAGAGAAAGAGAGAGAGAGAGAGAGAGAGAGAGAGAGAGAGAGAGAGAGAGAGAGAGAGAGAGAGAGGGAGGGAGGAGGGAGGTAGAAACATGGAGAGATACAGAGAGACAAAGACATGGCAAGATACAGAGACAGACAGAGGTAACTAATATAGGAGTTGGATTGGATGGTCTCTAAGTTCTCTACCTTAAATTTCATTGCAAGAAAGATTGAATTTTTAGGAAAAAAATGAAATTTCTAGAGAGTTCAGACATATATATAAAAGCACACAGATGCATAATACATATATTAGTAAATACACATTACTAAAATACATGTATATATGTATATATGTGTGTAAACTTGTGTGATATGTTTGAACTCCCTAGAATTTTAATTTTATACTAACATTCACTCACAGGGACTTAAGCTTTGCAGAAGACAAACATTTTGGACATTATATAATAAATTCTAACATACTGATATCATTTTTGAGATGTATGTATAAAGAAAAATAGTCCTGTCATCATAACAGACTTAAAACAAGATTATTGATGCAAATTATAGCATATTTTGACTTGAAAAAATTCATAGATATACATATTACATGCTCCCACTAACTCTAGATATGAGAATTGTTTCTAAAATTACTATGGCTTTGGTATGAGTAAAATTTATACTTGGTAGGACTGTACCCTAATGTTTGCCTTTTGATGTTGGCTTAGCTAGGTTGAGTCCAGCTGATTATTTTGAAGATTAAGTACTGTTCTTATGTAACACATTTCAGATTGTGGTCTTTGCTAAAAAAGTATGCTGTATTAGGTTCCTATTAAGGAATTATTAAAGGGAGTCATTAACATTTGTTCATTGGATTCCAAAGAAAACAAAGAAGGAAAAAAAAGTTTTATATGTACAACAAAATATTTACAGCGCCTCTTTTTGTGGTGTGCAAAAAAAAATGTAAATTAAGTAAATGTTCTATTGGAAAAATAAATAAACAATTCTGAATTATGAATGTAATGGAATATTATAATATCATAGGAAATAATGAAATGGCCAATTTCAGAGGAAACTAGGAAGATCTTTATGAACCGATATATAGTGAAGCAAGCAGAACTATGAAAACAATTTATATAAAGATAACATTACAAAGAAAAATAACTTCATAAAAATAGCTCTCTGATCCACACAATGATAAATGAATCCAAAAGAATGAAGACAAGACATTCCACTCATCTCCTGACAGAAAAGTTATGAACTTAAAATTCAGAAAATGATATGCATTATGGGGCATGGCTAATGGGTGTAATTATTTAGCAAGTCTATGTAGACCAATATTGATGTATTTTTTTGCCTGGGTGGAAGGGTTGGATTTCCTTAATTTTCTTAATGAGTGCAAGTGGGAGATACAGAGCAATTAAATATTACTTTTTTTAAAATGGTGAAAATTAAATTCTTTGAGTCCCAAGACATTGAACCTCAGTATTTTTAGATAAATATCTACCAACACTATTATTATTCTTATATATATATATATATACATATATATATATATTTAAATTTATCTGTTTATTTTTAGTTTACAAGATTCAATTCCATAGTTCCTTGAGTTTCAAATTTCCCTTCCTTCCCTCCCCCCACCCCCCCACGATGGCATATAGTCCAGTATAGGATCTGCAAATACTTTCACAATAGACATTAGTCAAGTTACAAAGGCGTATTGTACTAGATGGGATGAAAAATGGTAAAGAAAAAATAAAAACAAACAATGAAAAGAAAAAGATCAATTGGTTTTCTTCCATCAGGATTCAAGCTCAGTTCGTTCTAGTTATTTCTCTGGATGTAGGCATCTCTCTCCTTCATGAGTCTTTTGGGATTGACTTATATCACTGCATTGCTGAGAAGAGTCCAGTCTGTCATAGCTGGTCATCACACATATGTTGTGTCTGTGATTGTACACAAATTTCTCTTGGTCCTACTCTCCTCACTCAGGATCAGTTTGTATAAGCCTCTCCAGGTAAATATGAAAACCGCCTCCTCCTCATTTCTTATAGCACAATAATATTCCATTACATGCATATGCCACAACTTGTTTGGCCATTCCCCAATTGATGGGCACCCCTTTAATTTCCAATTCTTTGCAACCACGAAAAAAGCTGCTATAAATATTTTTGTACATATGGGTCTTCCGCCCTCTTCTATGATCTCTTTGGGATATAACCCTAGAAGTGGTATTGCTGGGTCAAAGGGCATGAAATTATTTATAGCCCTTTGGGCATAATTCCAGATTGCTCTCCAGAATGGTTGGATAAGTTCACAACTCCACCAGCAATGCATTAGTGTTCCAATTTGCCCAGATCCTCTCCAGCATTTGTCATTTTCCTGTTTTGTCATCTTAGCCAATCTGACTGGAGAGATGTGGTACCTCAGAGTTGTTTTGATTTGCATTTCTCTAATCAATTGTGATTTAGAGCATTTCTTCATATGCTTATAGATATCTTTAATTTCTTTCTCTGAAAACTGCCTGTTCATATCCTTTGACCATTTATGAATTGGTGAATGACTTGTATTCTTATAGATTTGACTCAATTCTCTTTATATTTTAGAAATGAGTCCTTTATCAGAGACATAGGTTGTAAAAATCCTTTCCCAATTTCCTGCCTCCTTCTTGATCTTGGTTACATTGGCTTTGTTTGTACAGAAGCTTTTCAATTTAATGTAATCAAAATTATCCGTTTTGCATTTTATAATGCTCTCTAATTCTTGTTTGGTCCTAAAGTCTTTCCCTCTCCACAAATCTGACAGGTAAACTATTCCTTGCTTTCCCAGATTGCTTACAGTATCATCCTTTATACCTAGATCATGCACCCATTTAGATTTGATTTTGGTATATGGTGTTAGATAATGGTCTATGCCCAGTTTCTGTCATACTGTATTCCAGTTTTCCCAGCAGTTTTTGTCCAATAGTGCATTCTTATCCCCAAAACTGGGGTCTTTGGGTTTATCAAACAATAGATTACTGTACTCATTAATTGCTGGATCTCGTGCACCCAATCTGTTCCATTGATCCACTACTCTATTCCTCAGCCAGTACCAAGCAGTTTTGATGACTGCTGCTGTATAATACAGATTAAAATCTGGTATAGCTAGTCCACCTTCCCTAGCATTTATTTTCATTAATTCCCTTGATATTTTAGACTGTTTGTTCCTCCAAATAAATTTTGTTCCTATTTTGTCTAACTCTATAAAATAGTTTTTTGGTAAATTGATTGGTATGGCACTAAATATATAATTTAGTTTGGGTAAAATTGTCATTTTTATTATATTAGCTCGACCCAGTCACAAGCTATTATTATTCTTGGTAAATAATTCTCTACAACTCTATGATAAGCTTTAGTTCCTTCAAAACCTGGTGTATTTACCTTCCTTTCTAAGTAAAGGAGTACTCCTCTGTTATTACTATACTTTAATACCCTCCTCCCCTAATGTATTTACTACTTAGATTTATTTTAAAAATCTAGATCAAGGGTTTCAAAATATTGTGTGTGTATCATGGATTCATTTAATAATGCAGAAAAGCCTATGGACACATTCTCAAAATAGTGGTTTTAAAGACATAAACTAAAATTCTTAAGATCAAAAAGAAACCAATTAAATAATTGAAATGCAGCTCTCTCCATATATATACCAATCTATATCTATATTATCTCTATCTTTATCTGTAATTACATGTGGAATCTATATCTGTATCTCTAACATAAATACAACACACACTCACAAGCTTTTGAACTTCTATGTTTACAAATCTATATGTAGACTTAGATACCTGCACACATGCTTATGGACACTAGGTTAAAAACTTCAGGTCTAAGGTATGAAGGTCCTTGAACTTGGATTACAAACACCAACACAACGCAACAAGTGAAATGTCTTGAGGAAGTGGATACTCAGAAAAACACTATGAAAATTACCAGAGACATTAGGTGAGAAAAGAAACTAGATGATATCTAATTCAAATTCCTTAGTTTATAAATGGGAGAAATGAGAGCAAAGGAAGAATAGCAACTTGTTTATGATTATGCAGATGGTAAGTATCAGAACCAGGATTTGAATCCACTGGAGCCCAATGGCATTTGCACCATTTAAAATAGAATTCATCTCTGTAGTAAAATACTGGAAGAAAACATGAAAGGTGATACCATGGGGAAAAATATTCAGAGAACAAAAATAACAACTGCCAACCCAGACAGAGAGAGAGAGAGAGAGAGAGAGAGAGAGAGAGAGAGAGAGAGAGAATGTGTGTGTGTGTGTGTTTATGTGTAAGTGTAATACTCAAAATCTTCATCCATTCCCTCCATTGAAAATTTCCTTATTTTCTAAATGGTATGATATGTAATGGACTCTTAAAAATCCATCAGGGAAACAAAGTCTTACAAATGGTATTCCACAGTTGTCCACATCTTTACAGTGACATCTGATTATAACTGTTTTGTTCATTTACTTTAAAAGATTATTCAGTAGAGCAAAATGCCACTTGAAAGGCTATCTTCCAACAAGGTGTCTCTTGAGTACATAATCAGGTTCCTTGATTAGCAACATTTGGAGTGTTGAGCATGTGAATACAAATTCACATGACACACTATTTCTAACTGTCCCCAGCCATGCTTCACACTCTACCCCCCTGACATCTTCCTGCCACATATCTTGGCCCTGGGAATATATTCCTCTGACCTCACATGCCCCTCACTCGTTTTCACTTCTTTTGATCACTAGAATTACATAAATATTGTAAATGCAACTGGAAATGATTAGTCTATCAATTCCCTTCTATCTTCATTCACCATGCCTGTAATTTATCTAACCAAAAGATAGCTCTCTAGCCATTAGTTAAATTCCTTTTAGAATGTAAGCTCATTGAGGGCCAAGACTTACTTGAAATTAGCATAGTTCTTTGCACATAATGTTTAACAAATGCTTTTTTCACTTGAATAAGAACAGATTTTGAGTTGGACTTTGCTTTATTTTGATGCTTGACCATATATCTTTTGGACTCCCCATTACTTCCATTTCCCCACAAGAATTTATCCGTGTGTAATTACTTTTACACTGAAATGTATGATTCTTTCTTAAAATTAAGTTAAGAATGAATCTCAGACTGAATCAACACACTTTGGTCACTGAATTCAGTAGCCATTTTACCTACTTCATTATAGAATAGATTCCTGAAGAAAAGATAGACAAAACGATCAGACATCACAGACAAACTAAGTTAGAACTTCAGAGTTCTCAACTCCTAGAGCTATCCATCAAGAAGACATTTTTTTCCTTGCACCAATAAAGGAAATTCAGTTGAGAACATATTATCTTTTATTTCCATATTTCAACATTTTCATTTTACTATCATTAACTCTGCAAGGACTAGGCTATGGAAAACCACAGTATAAGAGGCTGTAAAGGGAATAAGGGTTACAGTTCTTCTCTGGCTGTGACCTTTTGTGTTTTATAAGTCCAAATGGACTGAACAACACTGAATAATTAATTCATGCTGTGTTTTAAGCCCTGATGCTTGCATGCTTTACACCCTAATTATTATGAATTCCTTCCTTGGGCAAATCCTTGATTCCCCAAACTAAATCAGGTTAATATAGACTCATGTGCTCCAATTATAGTGATATCTTTCTCTTAACCTTGGCAGAAGGAGCATTATGGTAGGTCAAAAAGTATCTTTGAGTTTCATTGAGAAATTAACCCATTAGGGAATTGTACTCAGTGTTGTAGTGTTAATTAGTTTCAACGTGAACATATTTTGCAGCTTAGTTAACATTCAGATGCTCTCTGCATTTAAATAAAAATATATGCCCTGCTATGCTAAAACCAGTCAAATGTGATTTTTATTTAATGAACTTTTTCCTAGTGAATCAAGTAATTAGCACATTGCACATTTTGACTAATTAAGAAAAAATAACTGTCACCACACCCCAGTGAATCATGCTGGTAGTGTTTCCCCAGTTATAGAGGTAGAAAAACCAAGGATGAATATATAAAGTAAGAGCTTTACACCAACCACAGAAAAAGACAGTGGGAAAAAAGCAAAGTAGGTTTAGAGCCCCCATCTTAGATGACTGATGCTTCAAAATGTGCTCTCACAAAACTCTGGGTTAAGTGAAAAGGAAAAAGGCAGATAACCACTCTTAAGATATTCAAAGAGAAATAAATTTCACAGAATAATGGAGTAGAATGTATCTCAACAGTGACTTAACCAAACCTATAAATTGAAAATGCACCCACTGAACAACATAACCAGCAATGGTAAAACAGCCTTGATCTCCATAACTTCAATAATAGGAAACTTCTCAACCTGCAGTTTAGTAAAATGCATATTTAAATTTAAATTCAATTATTGGTCACTAAAAATGGATGATTTCAAATATTTGATGTGATATTTTGGGTATGTTCTATGCCTGCAGATGACAAACTAATTTTAAATAGGAATAGGACCTGTGGTTTCATTGGTGCATGAAACCCCTGGAGGAGGAAATTCTCTCTACCAATGCAAATCAACTTTTCATTTGTAAGAGTGTAAAGGTGGGGTGGGTGATTTAAGTCAAGATGGAAGAGTAGAGGAAGCACTCAGCTGAGCTCTCTCAATATTCTCCTCCAAATGACTTTAAAATAACATGCCAATGGGGCGGTTAGGTGGCGCAGTGAGTAGAGTGTCGGCCCTGGAGTCAGAAGGACCTGAGTTCGGATCTGGCCTCAGACACTTATCGCCCGCACAAAACAAAAACCTAGCTGTGTGACCTTAGGCAAGTTACTTAACCCCATTTGCCCTCCAAAAAGCAAAAAAAAATTAAAAAATAAAAATAACATGTCAAATATAATTTTGGAGTTATGATACCAATAAAAAATTAGAGCAAAACATCTTTCCAGCCCAAAACAACTTAGGAGGTCAGAAAGAAAGATCTGTGGCATGGGGGTGGAGGTTGACCTGAAGTCCACATGGATGTGACACCAATAATAGTGGAACTTAGTGGTGGTTACAGAAGCATCAGGAATGTCTGGAGCTCCTAAACCAGATATGGTAAAGGGACCTAGCAATTCATCAGAAACAGATTACAAGACATCTCTGTGCTAGCACCAGACACAGGCTGAGATGCTGTTTGGGAGCTCCAGTATTTATATCAGCTTCAGGATCAACATTAAAGGGTAGAGAGGAGCATTGTAAGTCAAGAAAATGTAGGAACCCTGAGAGACAGTATCACCTGCAGTAACAAGAGATCAAAGACCCTAAAGAACATTATTTATTACAATCTCAAAGGATTGGGGCCCTTGCTCGGTAAGGACAAGAGTATAGACCAGGAGAGCTGCGACCATATCTCTCTCCATATTACATCCCCTTGTAAACACTGAAAACCTACACACACACCCCAAATGAACTCTGTAAACAGCACTTCAATAAAGCCTGAAGCTTGAGACATTATCCTTCCTCTGCCCACATCTTCAACAAGCCCAACTTTAACATAAAGTTCAAAATCAAGAAACAGAGTGGAAAAATAAGGAAACAACAACAACCACAAAAAAGAACCTAAACATAAAAATCTACTATGGTGACAGGGACGATCAAAATACAAACTCAGAAGAGGACGATGAGCTCAAAATGGCTATAAGCCAAGCAATAAATGAAATGAAATGAAAAAGAGAATTGCACACAAGTTCAACAAGAATTATTGAAGAGCTATAAAGGAATTTTCAAAATCAAATAAGAATGCTAGAAGAGATGAATGGATAGTAACCATGATTTCAGACAAAACCAAAGCAAATTAGACCCAATTAAAAAGGAGAGGAAAGGGAAACTAAATCTTGCTAAAGGGAAAAATAGGCAATGAAGTAATATCAATACTAAACATATATGCACCACATTTGTAGCATCCAAATACTTAAAGGAAAAGTTCAGTGAATTATAGGAAGAAATAAACAGGAAAACTATGTCAGTGGCAAACCTTAACTTTCCTCTGTCAGAGCTAGAGAAATCTAACTGTAAAATTAATAAGAAAGAAGTTAAGGAAATAAATAGAATCTTAGAAAAAAATAGATATTATCAACTTCTGGAGAAAATTGAATGGGGAATATAAAGGAGAACATGTTTTTTTTTTCCTCACCTGTACATGGCATCATAATAAAAATTGACTATCACAAAAATTAATTTAATTAGAGCATAAAACCATCACAACCAAATGCAAAAAAGCACAAATGTTGAGTACATATTTTATAAGATAATATAATTAAAAATTACATTTAATAAAGGGCCATGAAAGCATAGATTTTTTTAAACAAATGCTTTATTAACTTCTGTTTTACATCATTCATTTCCGCCAGATTTTGAGTTACAATCATTTTCCCCCCATTATTCCCCTACCCAACCTCCCAGAATAGTAGTCCCACAAGATATCACTTCCTCCAATCTGCTCTCTCCCATACCTTCTCCCATACCCCATCGACTTTTCCATTAGAGGAAGGTGAATCTTTGTGTCCCAATGCCTGCACATCTTATCTCCCTATTACAAGCGAAAGAGTATTACTAATAATATTTATATATATTTGAAACATTTAATGTTACAACCTCAAATTTCAGATCCATTTCCTTCCTCCCTTGTCACCCATTCCTTCTTGGGAGATAAGCAATTCAGTATATGTTGTACATGTCTAGCTATGCAAAACATTATCATAGTAGATATATTGTACAAGGCTGCTTATAATTCCCTCCCACTCATCCCACCCCCCACCTGGTCCATTTCCTACATAATCCTGTCCCTCTTCTATAGTGGGTACTTCCAACCTCCCCTCACCCAAGGATGCCCTCCCATCCATCATCCCTCCTCTCATCCCCCTTCCCCCTATCCTGCTGCAGGTTGAGATATCCCATTTAGTATGTATGTCATTTTCTCCCTGAACCAAATTCAATGTGAATGTGGTTTTGTCTTTTTAGCCTTCCTTATTCTCCCCCTCTTTTGCAACCACTTCCCCTTGCTTCTTCTGCATGGGATAGTTTACACTACCCTGTCTCCCCATCTCCTCTTGCCACTTTCCTCTCTCACCTCATAATTTCATCCCTTGAGTATTCTCCCTTCCCAACAAATTCAACCTATGCCCTCTATCCATATAACTCTAACCATATACACACACATTCACATATGTATTCATATGACCACACCCCCTTCTCCCATTATTTTCATAGTGAGAAAGATATCATCAGTCACAGTTATTGCTTTTCCATATAGGAATGTAAATAGTTCAACTTTGATAAGTTCCTTTTGATTTCTTTTCCCTGATTACCTTCTCAGGCATCTCTTGCTTCTTGTGTCTGGATGTCAAATTTTCTATTCAACTCTGGTTTTTCCTCAAGAATGCTTGAAAGTCCTCTATTCCACTGAATGAACATATTTTCCCCTGAAACAAAATACTCAGTTTTGCTGGGTAGGTGACCCTTGGGTTCATTCCCAGCTCTTTTGCCCTCTGGAATATCATATTCCATGCCCTTCAATCCCTCAGTGCAGAAGCTGCCAGGTCCTGGGCTATTCTGATTGTGTTTCCACAATATTGAAATTGTTTCTTCCTGGCTGCTTGTAGTATTTTCTCCTTGATCTGGGGATTCTGGAACCTGGCTATAATATTTCTGGGAGTTTTCTTTTTTGGGATCTTTTTCAGGAGGTGATCGGTGGATTCTTTCAACCTCTATTTTGCCCTCTGGATCTAAAACATCAGGGCAGTTTTCCTTGAGAATTTCTTGAAGGGTGATTTCTAGGTTCTTTCCTTGATCATGGCTTTCAGGTAGTCCAATAATTTTTAAATTGTCTCTCCTGGATCTATTCTCAGGTCAGTGGTTTTTCCCATGAGATATTTCACATTGCCTTCTAATCTTTCGTTTGTTTGGATCTGCTTAACAGCATCTTGATTTCTCATAAAGTCACTAGCTTCCATTGCTCCAGTCTAACTCTGAAGGAATGAATCTCCTCAGTGAACTTTTGAGATTCTTTTTCCATCTGGCAAATTCGACTTTTTAAGGCATTCTTCTCCTCATTGCCCCTTTGGGCCTCCTTTGCCATTTGAGTTAGTCTATTTTTTAAGGTGTTGTTTTTCCTCAGTCAGGCTGTTGACCCTCATTTCATACTTTTCCTGCATCCTTCTCATTTTTCTTTCTAATTTTTCCTCCACTTCTCTTATTTGATTTTTAAAGTCCTTCTTAAGGTCCTCTATGGCCTGCAACCCGCTCATGTTTTCCCCTGGGGCTTTTGGAGCAGGACTTCTGACCTCACAGTCCTTTTCCCGCTCTATGCCCCCAAAATAGGAGTCTAGGGTTGCAGTTTTCTGTTTCCTTTGCCTTGGCATGTTGCCACTTAATTACTTGACTTTTGGGCTTGTTGCCACACTATGGCTTTAAGGCCAGCTAGAGGAATTTTCGTCCCGAACGTGTGGGGGCAACTTCCGTTTCTGGCAAGCTCTAAACCCACCCACAACTTCCACCCTAGATCACAATCCAGATCCAGGGAGGTTAAAGCAAGAGCGATTACCCCCCAAGACTGATCGCTGGATCTCCCCACGATTTGTAGGCTGGGAGCCAGACCTGCCTCAGAAAACTACAAAATGGCGTGTCTCCTCAGTGGCTTCTAGCCCCCAGGGGAGGGAGCTGACGCATTCCCCAAATACAGGCCCCAAAGTCCATAGGACACTAACCTCTTACTTTGTCCTAGGCAAGTCTATGTTGATAATTTTGGAGTCTCCACAGTTCCTGGTGTTCTGGGGTTCCTCCAGCCGGCTGCTGGCCCTGCCGCCCTGGGGCTAAAACCTCGGCTCACGTGGACCTGGGCTCGGCTCGGCTCCTGCGCTCTGCACTCTGCGCGCTGCCGGCTCCCAGACCGCTGCGCTGGTCCTTCCTGCAGGGCTGCTGGGCTGTCCTCAGCGGGAGGTTAGCTTCTCTGTGTCGTTCTGTGGGTGCTGGGACTCCAGAAGATTTTCAGAGTCCTTTTTTACATAGTTTGTGGGGAATCTGGGGGCAGAGAGGCTTGGAAGAGCTGTTTCTACTCCGCCATCTTGGCTCCGCCCCCATAGATTAAAATTTAATTGCAAACTAAATAACCTAATTCTAAAGAATGAGTTTGTCAAAGAATAAAACATAGAAACAACTGATAAATTCATTAACAACAAGACACCATTCCAAAATTTATGGGATGCAATCAAAGCAGTATTTAGGAGAAAATTTACATCTTTAATGGTAATATGTATCTCAGAATATATAAGAGAGAAAGAGAGAGAGACACTGAGAGAGAAAGAGAGAGAGACACTGAGAGAGAAAGAGAGAGAGAGAGACAGAGAGAGAGAGAGACAGAGAGAGAGAGACAGAGACAGAGAGAGACAGAGAGACTGAGAGAGACAGAAAAAGACAGAGACAGAGAGACGGAGAGAGAGGGAGCAGATGAACAAATTAGGCAACTAAAAAAAAAAACTAGAGAAATAACAAATTACAAATCCCCAATTAAATGCCATAATATAAATCCTGAAAATCAAAGGAGAGATTAGTGAAATTAGAAGTAAAAAAAATAAACTAATAAATAAAACCAGATTCTGGTTTTATTTAAAAAATAAAATTATAAATTAGATAAACAAATCGTTAATTTAATTTAAAAAAAGCAGAGAAAACCAAGTTATAAGTATCAAAAATGAAAAAGGTGAATGCATCACCAATGATGATGAAATTAAGGCAATTATTAGGAATTATTTTGCCCAATTATTTGCCAATAAAACAGATAATCCATGGGAAATGGATGGATATTTACAAAAATATAAATTTCTCAGATTAACAAAAGGGTAAATAGAATGCATACCTAACCCTATCTTAAGAAAAATATATATTAAACAAGCCATCAATAACCTCCCTAAGGAAAAATCCCCAGGACCAGATGAATTTACAATTGAATTCACCTAAACACTTAGCAATCTAATACTATAAAAACTATTTGGGAAAAAAATGAAGAAGGTGTTCTACCAAATATAGTTTTGATACTAAAACAGAGAAAGCAAAAACATGGAAAGAATATTACAGAACAATTTATTTAATGAATTTTGATCTATTAGCAAGTTGCGGTTTTTGTCTTTATAACCTCAGTGGTTAACACAATTCTTGGGCACATGATAAATGTTTATTGATCCTTCTTGACTGACTGCATGATATTTTGTTGGCCTCTTCTGCTCTCTTTTCCATGTAAAAAGCATTGTGCTAAGCTATGGAGATACAAAGCCAAAAACAAAAAAACAGTCCCTCCCTTCAATAAGTTTACATTTTATTTCTATACTCTGTATGGAAACAGGTAAATAAATAAAATATAATACAATTGCACATTCATAACTCTGGAACTAGAAATCACTTCCAAGGCTTTTAAATCCAATGCCCTTCTTTTAGAGATGAGGATGCTGATAATTTGAGAGAAATTGAAGAGGAGGTTAGCTATAAGAAGTGAAATCAAAGCAAAAATAGAAGAGAAGCTGGAATCTAAATTGACTGTAAGATAATGAATCATAGTAAGATAGAGATGAGAAGAGGACCTTCTAGACAAAAACTAGAGGTTGGGGGCGGCTAGGTGGTGCAGTGAGTAGAGCGTCGGCCCTTGAGTCAGAAGGACCTGAGTTCGGATCCGACCTCAGACACTTAACACACACAAAAACCTAGCCGTGTGACCTTGGGCAAGTTACTTAAGCCCAATTGCCCTCCAAAAAACAAAACAAAACAAAACAAAACAAAACAAAAACTAGAGGTTGAAGTCCAGTTTGAGGACCAAAAAGGAAACCAGATTAATTTTAATATTGAATTTGTGGAAGGCAGTGATTGGAAACAGATCTGAAGAAGACTGCTGGCATCAGATTGCAAACATAAGTGCATGTAACCACTATCACGCACAAAATCCACTTTCTATAGTACCTATGCCTCCAGGAAAAAGGAAACCTTCTATGGGACTATTACTTTCATTTGTTCTAGTTTTGTCAGAGTTGTCAGTGTTCTGGTCATAGAATGAAAACATTAGGAATTCCATACATGCTATTAGAAAAGTACATGCAGACTATTCTCCTTTTCTAGAGTGGTAGTAAAGTAAAATTCTAAATGAAAAATGCTCTTTCCTGACACTTATTGACCATTCCATGGAACTCCTCCCATTTATTTTTGGAAGAATCTTCCCAGTTCATATATTTGAGACCAATACACAGAAATAAAATTTAAATGAAAAATTGGTCACATCAAAAAGACCTGAGGCACATGTGTCTATAAGGAAAACTCATACTTGCCCTTATTTATTTTAGTTGTCTTATGTCAGCATTATATAAGCATTGCTTTCTCTGCTTGTAAAGGCATGAGGAGATATAATTTCCAGGAGATTTAAAAAGATCATTTTCAATTACACTGTCATTAGTTCTGGGTATGATATGAAAATCATTTTGTGTTTTATTTTTATGAGAACTGAACATTTCTTTCCTTATACAAGTACCCAGAACATTGGAGTGAGTCCTAGATTGATAGCCAGGGGCTCTGAATTTATATCTTAGTTGTGCCATTTGCAATTTGTGTGGCCTTAAGCAAGAAAGCTTTCCTTTTGGGGTCTCGGTTTCCAAACTAAAATAGTTGAAGGCCCCTTCCAGTTTTAAAGTTATGACTTTATAACCATATAATGGATAATGATTGTAATACCTTCCTACTTCTAAGGGATGTCAAAGGATTCCATTAATTTACTCATTCGTTCATAAAATTGTTTATTATGTAACAACTATTGGCAAAACAAGGTACTAAGCATTAAGAGAGCTACAACAAGAAAAGTAAGAATTTAGCACATAGCCTGGCATATAGTAGGTGCTTTAGAATGTTTATTGATTTGACTTGACTTGAGAAGTGTAGAATTTTCAATTGATTAGAGAATGGTGCCCTATAAATCAAAGGCAATATTTGGGTTCTAGGTATAACTATTGTCTTTATAGTATACCAAGAATACAGAACAGTCAAATAAGAATAATAGACTAAAGGATCAAAATAACACAATAAGGTTTGTGACAAAGGATAAAAAAACTGTGAAGTCTGATATGCATTGTAGGTTTCAGGAGAACACATGTTAAATAACCTGAATGAAGCATAGGTAGGATCTCATAGACCAAAATTCTCCAGGGAAAGTTAACCCAGGAACTATGGGAAGCGCTCAGTAAAGGAAGCATGAAGACATGAAGAGAAACAATTTTGATGAGAAGAGAAAATGAAAATTATCTGAAGAGATGAATATGTATACACAGTTACACAACAACCAATTGATCATTTTATAAATTGTATGCAGAAGATAGAATGAAAATCAGGTAACAGAGATTTAAAAAAAAATGACACAGTACCTCAAAACTGACTAGGAGAACTTCTTTTAAACAGATGGGCTTATAGAGGTCATTAATTATTTTGGCGTATTCACCAATAAGAGAAGGAATATCACTATTTAGGTGGATTGGATGAAATGATGTTAACTGACAAGATTAAGAAAGGATAGCTGTTTTTCTAACTTTGCTTCTGTTTTACCTGCCAAAAACAATGATTTGTCATCTGGAAAGGACAAAACAATAATGGCTAATAGGGAGCTATTTGCTGTACTGGATGAATTCCAACCACCTAACCCAGATGAACTACATTTTCAGCTGCTGAAAGAATGTTTGCATAGAATACCTTGCCCATTCTCTGTGATTCTTCAAAGATTTCAGAGAAAAGGAGAGCAACCATGGTCTTGAAAAAGTTATATGTTGTCCTGATTATAATAAAAGGAAAAGAACAGAGTCTAGAAACTTCAGAACAGTGTGCTTGATTTTAATTCTTAGCCATATTCTAGGATATATAACTAAAGAGATAATTAATGAACACCTAGAAAAGAAAGTGATGATAGAAGTGTAATATGACTTCATCAGTGTTTAGCAGAGTGTCTGGAACATATTGGCTGCTTAACCAATGTTTACTGATTATTTTCTTATCATCATGATCAGGTCATGCCATACCAACTTTATTTCTCTTTTTGATCAAGGTTATGAAACTGGTACATAAGATGAATGCAGTAGCTATGATTTACCTACATTTTAGTAAAGCTCTTGCTAAATTTATTTTTGTTATTTTTGTGGAGTAAGTGGGGAGATATGTGCTATACAATAGCAAAGTTGGATAGATTTGGAATTTGTTGAATAGATATATTTAAAGTTTAGTTATTTTATTAGTTTAATGTTATCTTGGAATAAGGTCCCCACTAGGCTTCTAGGATATATGTATCTCTTTGTGCTATATAATACTTTTAAAAATGACTTGGGTGGCATCAACATGGCTGAGTGCAGCTGGGATCCAGTTCAACTTTCCTAACATTTCCTTCTAAACAAACTTAAAACGTTTTAAATCAAATTTTGGAGTGCTAGAGCCAACAAAATGTCAGAGGGAAACATTTCTCCAGCCTAAGAGAATTTAGGAGCTCTGTAGGAGTGGGTGGGCTCAGGCCTGGAGCATGGCAAGGGTACCAGTGGTAGACCTTGGAAATAGCTACAATAGCAGTAGTAACAACTTTTGGAGCTCTCAGTCTTGATATGAGAAGGAGTGATGGTGGAAACTGATGAGAAAGAGATTACAGGGGAATTTTTGCTGCCACTGGGTGCAGCTGGTACTGGTTTTGCCCATAAGCATTTCTGGTTTGCAGTTCCTGGGTGGAGAGGAGTGCTTTTTGGTTGGTCATGAGGTTACAAGAGGCCTGGTCACACTGGTTCCTGTGCAAAGAGGAGCACTAGCAATTTTTACCACAAGAGAGCAAACGAACTGGCTCAATTCCAGGATCAAGGAGTATTAGGACTTTCAGTTACAGGACAGTCGGGGCATTGCCTGGGAAGACCAGAGACTAGGAGAATAGTAACTATACTTTTCTCAGGATGGCACCACTTTCAGAGCACTGAAAACCTGCAGAGCCCCATGACCCAGACTAATTATGAAAACAACAGCACAAAACCGCCATGAAGTTTGGTATAGTGCCTCCTTGCCACCCAGTGAGCAGAGCCTAATTTTAACATAAAATTCATATTGAAGAAATAGGACAGGAAAGTGAGTAAACAATAATAACAAAAACATGACCAGAAAAATACTATGGTGGCAGGGAAGACCAAGACATAAACTTGGAAGAGGCAAGAACTTGAAAACAACTACAAACAAAGCCTCAAAGAAAAATGCTAATTGGACCCAAATGCAACAAGAATTACTGGAAGAGTTAAAAAGAGAGAGAGAGAGAGAGAGAGAGAGAGAGAGAGAGAGAGAGAGAGAGAGAGAGAGAGAGAGAGAGGAAAAATTGGGAAACAAAAGGAGAATGACACATGAAAATTTTGAAAAGAAAATTAACAGCTTGGTAAAAGAGGCAGAAAAATGCTGAAGAAAATAATACCTTAATAACCCCCACAAAATTGGCCTAAAGGTAAGAGAGGTGCAAGCGTTCATTGAAGAGAAGAGCTCCTTTAAAAGAAAAATTGGCCAAATGGAAAACGGAGTATAAATGTCACAGAAGAAAATCCTTCCTTAAAAATTAGAATTAGTGGGGCTGCTAGGTGGTGCAGTGAATAGAGCACCAACCCTGGAGTCAAGAGGACCTGAATTCAAATCCAGCCTCAGACACTTAACACAAAAACTAGCCATGTGATCTTGGGCAAGTCAACCCCAATTGCCCTCCAAAAACAATTATCTTTATATATGGTCATTAGCTCCTCCCTTTTCTGTTGCAGGAGTTCATAATTTCTAGTGTTCACAAGTTGTTGGGTTCACAGGTTCTGTTTCTGAACAAACTTGATATAAGGTTCAAAGGAAACTTGAACTGAAACAAGGTGTTGATTCAATAGCTGAAACAGGGTGTGAACTACTTCTGGCTTGCCATTACAATGGATTGCAAAAATTGGGATCTTACTAAGTTTCAACAAGTTAGAGAAATGGGTCAACCCTAAAGATCACACACACACACACACACACACACACACACACACACACACGTGAGTATATATATATATATATATATATATATATATATATATATACACACACACACACACACATACATATATATATATGTATATACATACACATATATGAAGTCCTATAAATTACTATAAAATAGTCCTATATTTGTTAGGTTATGAATGCTAATTATACAAATGAAAGATGGCCATACAGTAGTTGTGTAGCTAGGTGGCTCAGTGGATAGAGAACTAGTCTTGGAGTCAGCAAAACCTGAGTTCAAATATGGCTTCAGACACTTACCAGCTGGGTGAGCCTGGGCAGGAGGAAATGGCAAACCACTCCAAAATCTTTGTAAAGAAAATCATGAACAGGTTCCTGCAATGTTGGCTATGACTGAAACTAGTGAACTACAACATAGAGTAAATAGTTTAAAATGGTCTGGAAGTGTTAGTTGATTGAAAGTTCAATATGGATAAGGAGACATCCAAAATTGTTGTGAGTTGAGGATGCATTAAACAGGTCACCCGTACATATGTAAACAGGTCACATGCATATGTGTTTTGCGCTATATATGATTTTAGCCATATACATAAATTAGTCTGTGCTTGATTTATATAACACTTCATGGATTATACTACAACTTATATACATCATCTCTGTGAAATATAATTTCTAGAATGAGGGGGCTGTTTGTCTTATTATATTGACCCAATTAAATAAAATCTATAGTATCATGTTTAATTTTGGGAAACACATTTTGAAATAGGCATTGAGAAGTTCATGTCTTTGTAGAGGTCAACCAGGATGTCAAAGGGAACTCAAAACTATGTTATATTATGATCATTTGAAGAAACTTAAGATGCTTCTTCTAAGGGAAGAGAAGACTTGAGGAGAAGGGGAGTTTATAATCACAATGAGCAGGTCTTTGAAAGGATATCATATGGAAGAAGAAGGCTAAGACTTATACTGCTTTGTTTCAGGGGTCAGAGTCTGGGTTCAGATATTTTTAAAATGTCTTAATAATTAGATCTTTACAGAAATGGAATGGATGGTCTTCTGAGATCTCATTACTGTGGGACTTCAAGTGAAAGGTGAATACCAGTTTCTTGGGAATCTTGTAGGAAAGGGATGTTCACTAAATATAATAATAATAGCAACTGTCATGAGTGTGACACTTTCTATCATCTCATTTTTGTTTTCATAAAAATCCCAAGAGGAAAAAATCTACAGTTTTTATTATCCCCATTGTCAGATGGAAAAACTGAGAATGTGACTTGCTTATGACTTCAGCTACTAAGTTTTAGAGTGGGTATTTGACCACAGATCTCTTCTAAGTCATATTTCTGGGCTTTTTGAAATTTTGCAACATTAAGTTCCTTTTTTTACTCTGAGAACATATAATTATAAAAGTAAGTTTGTGAACCTATTTCCCATTTGCATGGCCTTCCCTCTCATCTTTCTCTTTCAAATGTCCTGTGTTCTTATGCTCTCCTTTGTTCACTTAATACTTCTAATATTTCTATCTTGATATAATTTTGTCTTTCATCAAAATGACCCAATGGTTGAAGAAAAAGTGGGAATAAAATGAAGTCTCAGGGTTCATAAATATTATGCCAGAGAAGTGCAATTTCTAGCAAATTTTACTATACTTGGAATACTGAACTCTCTATGGACTGTATATCTGCCATCCAAAGATCAGCCTGCATAAGTCTGGAACTTATCTCCAGAAAACTGACCACTAATTGAGTTCTGTCATGACTGTCAGACACAGATCTATATCCCAGTGAGATCAAAGAAATAGGAAATTGATCTACATATACAAAAATATTTATGGCAACTCTTTCTGTGCTGTCAATGAATTGTAAACTAAGGGGGGGGGGTGCCCATCAATTTTGGGATGGCTAAAAAAATTATGGCATACGAATGTGATGGAATAGCATTGTGCTGTAAGAAATGACAAAAAGTATAATTTCAGGGAAATTTTTAAAGACTTTTTGAATTGATTTTGAATTATTTAAGCAGAACAAGTGTAAAATTTATAAAATAATAATAATGAAAATATAAATAATTTAGAAAGACAGTAATAATTATTAACACAATACTAATCGTGATTCCAGAGTACTCATGATGAAATATGCTCCCTGCCTCTGTACAGTGAGATGGTAGGCTCAGAATAAGGATTGAGACATATTTTCTTTTTGGATATCACCAAATCAGAATTCTGTTTGTTTGACTACATAAAAATGTAATAAAATAAATATGTATTTTGAAAACATATAAATGTGTGGTAAGTGTGTGTATGTATATATATATATATATATATATATATATATATATATATATATATACATATATATACATACACACATAAAGAGTTTGTTTTCTCAATGGTGTGAGATAGTACAGAAAGAAAGCAGAGTTTTGTTTAAAATTTTTAAATTAAATTAAATTTTAAAAGTCTTGAGGAATACTAAGTACCAGAGGGGTCACACTATGCATCAGCAGAGGAAATACCCAAACCTTGTTAAGTCTGTGTCAGATTTTTAAACAACATGACCAAATTTACCCTATGAAACAACAATTGTTTTGCTTCAACCACCCCTAGTATTATTTCAGCTGGTTAGCTACTGGAGAAATGTGTGAAACATTAGTCACTGAACATGTTGAGTGGTTGATGAGAAAGTGACATTATCCAAAAGACTTTAGATGGTATTACTGAGTTTGATTATCACCAAGTCCTCAGGCCACATTAATCATGAATGCAAGGAATATTCTCCTGGACGAAAATTATGTTTAAACAAAGCAACCCACCTCAGTTTTCTCTGCCTTTGTGGAAGAAAGAAGTGTACTTGGTGTTTAGTAGCAGATAAGTATTATTTGGAAAAAATGACAGCCTGACTTTTTGTGGCAGCAAATAACTGGAAAAAATAAGGGTTGCTGAGCAAATTGTATATATGCATACCACTGAATATCATAGCTCTGTTTAAAAAATGAACAAGGAATAGGAAGAATTTAGAGATACATTGGAAAATTCATGTGAATAGACATGGAGTTGAAGAAAACAGGACCAGGTATCTATAAAAAAATTATGACAGGAACATGATTGTTGTTGTTGTTTAATCATTTTTCAGTTATTTCTGATTCTTTATGACCCCATGTGAAGTGTTCTTGGCAAAGAAACTGGAGTGGTTTGCCATTTCCTTCTCCAGCTTATATATGAGGTAAACAGGGTTAAATGACTTGCCCAGGATCACACAGCTTGTAAGCAACTGAGGCCAGATTTGAACTCAGGAAGATGAGTCTTCCTGATTGGGCCAGTAATTCTATCCACTGCATCACAAAGATATGAATGGCAATGCTAAAAGGCAACTGAACTCAGATCAAATAAATTGACCATCTCTGCCACTTACTATTTGTGTGGTCTTGGATAAGTAATTTATCTTCTCTGTACTGTTTCTTCATACAGAAAATGAGGAAGTTGGCCTAGAAGATCCCTTTTAGATCTGTTTTGATCTGATGACTAATTTTGGGACTTAAAAATAGATGATGAAGCACACTTCCCTCCTCTCAATAAAGAGGTGGGGGTCTAAGTGTTTGTAATACTATTTACATGACTTAGATGAGTTTGCTTAATTTTTTTTCTTTTCTTTTTCTTTTTTTGAAGAGAAGGTTCTATGGACTACATTTATTTGAAAACAAAAAAAAACTTGAAGGCATCAATTAATTAATGTTTTTTGGAGGGAGGAAGGAAAAGCAATTGGGGCTAAGTGACTTGCCCAAGATCACATAGCTATTAAGTGTCAAGTATCTGAGACCCTATTTGAACTCAGGTCCTCCTGACTCCTGGGCCAGTGCTCTATTCACTGTGCCACCTAGGTGCTCCAATAAATTATTTTCTAAAAAGAAAATGACTATTTGACGTTATGTAACTAATAAATCCATATGTATTCAATTATAGAATTATGGGGGATTCTTACTGTTCAAAGAAAAGAAGTATAATAGAGTCAATAGCACATAAAACATAAAACAATAAGAGTGAGGCAATAATTTTCCCCAGATTGTTTCTATCTGACATACATTTTAAAATATAAGAAGAAAGAGAAAATAATAGTGACAATGATGACGACAACTATGACGACGACAATGACGATGACGATGATGATGACGACGACGACGACGACGACGACGATGATGATGATGATGATGATGATGATGATGATGATGATGATAACCCCTTAAAACTCCAAACAATCATCTATTTAGTGTAGAGGTCAACTCATATTCTGTACCATGCTTTCCACCTCCTGTTCTGAGAACAAGAATCAAATTAACACTACCATTCCTGGAAGGGATAAATCAATCCTCCATGTTGTTGCCCTATCCCCAAAGCCTTTTACATTTACCCCCTTCTCTTACCCAGATAAATCCAGTACCTTTCCAAAAATATCATTCAATGAGAAGAGCTGCCAAAATTGGATTTATTATATCACCCTAACTTTATGTCTGTGTTAGCCTGGAATGTCTCAGATCTTACCCAGCATGGCAGGGCAAGAAGGATACCCCTATGGGCTGCAATACCCTCTTCCTTTTTCCTTTCTCCCAGAATGGGATACCCCAGAACCTACATAATATTGTAACTCAAGAAGAAAGCCACCACTTAGGTGCTTTGCTCTCTTAATTTCCCCTTGCTTCGGTTACTTAATAGCTCTGCAGATTTGCATGAAATGGAACTCAAGAACTCCATTTCTTCTAAATGAAATGAAGGACCACTAGACCCTTCTTTCTGCTCTGCATGTGAACTTTCTTCTGTGTCTTATTGCATGCAACTAGGTTGAATTCTCTAATAGCAGGGGTTGTTTAGAATCTTCCATTTGTTGTCCTATTTCCTGCTTGGAACAAGGTAAGTGAATAAATGCATATATGTTTGCTTAATCACTTTTTCTACTTTATTATTTATTCTCTTTAACCTCTTCATTTTAAATTTTGAGTTTCAAATTTTTACTCTTCCTTTCACAACTTCCCCATCCAGTAAAAGGCAAATAAAATTAAATCAATTTATATGTATGAAATCATATAAAACATTTTCACATTAGCCATATTGCAAAAAAATAAAGACAGGGAGAAAATTATACTCCAATTCACACTCAGAGTTCACCACTTCTCTTTCTGGAGGTAGATAGCTTTTTTTTCCTCATGAGACCTTTGAAATTGTCTCGGTTCATTGTACTGTTCAGAATAGCTAAGTCTTTTACAATCATGTTACATATTTGAGATAGCCTAATCATGTTTTGATTCTGTCTGCCCCTAAAACATTATTATAGTTTATGAATAAATTAAATATGACTTCCAAGGCTAAGAATGAACCACACTAAAATGTTGTATCAATCACTATGTAAATAGAAGATATCAAATTGTGATTTCCTTGGACACTCATTAAACAACTTGAATACATTACAGTTTTTTCCAATAGTATAAAAATGTGAATTGGACTGAATAAGTGCAAAATTCTCAATTTATGCCAAGGAAAAATATAGACTAAAATGTCTAATCTTCAATCAGGAAGTCAAATAGAACCAAAGAACAAAGATGATATAAATATTCTTTTCCCCACTGTGCAAGATAAATTGAGCAGAGTTACCAAAGAAAGAATTGTGATGGTGTATGAAAATATGTTCACTGGTCCCCTGAAATCAAAGCTAAATAGGAAAAAAAATTCACATTAGATCTATTCCACTATCAGTATCAATGGTACTTTGGTAAAATGGATGACAATGGATCAAGGAATTATTCAAATAAAAATTAATTCAAGATTAGTAAAATGTAGATCTCATCACTGCAAGGAAGTTTTAGAAGCGTTAACACTTTCTACTTGAAAAGGATTATGAGCATTGAGTGAAGTCTTCTTAGACTACATAGTTAACAAGTTAAGATTTTAGAGAAGTTCTTCGTCAATAAGCAAATGCAATTTCAGAGGGCAAAATAAAAGGATGCTAATTAATATCACTAGAACTTATGATATATCATTATTAAGTTTACAACCCAATGTAGCTTATAAAGTGATCATGATCCAAGAATGGAACCAAAAGGCCCTTCATGGGTGACCTCCACATTAACTCATCTTGGAATGTTTTGACAAAGAAGAATTGAGAATTGCTGAATCTGGGAGAGTCAAGATGACGGAGTAAAAATGATCATTTTTACCCGATTCATCCACTATATATGATCCACATCAACTTAGAAAATGCACTAAAAATTCTAATTTGGGAAGCCAAGAAAATGCCTCTGTCAGTCATTTTCCTGCCTAAGGAATCTTAAAAAAGATAGAAAGATCTATGGACACTGCAGTGAGGGCTGACCAATGACACAGTATAGTAGTAGCAGTGGTACAGAACATCCTGGTGTTCAGGGTTATAAAAGGATTGAGACTAAAAATCAGGGCAGGCACAGAAGATATAGAAAGAGATCTCAGGAAACCCCTGAATCAGAACAGGAAGCAAGAATCGGCATCAGTTGGCAGCTCTATCACTCGTTATAAAGTACTGGGTAACAGATCCAAGGCATAGATGAGTGATCATGAGTAAAAGCTTCCTGAGCTATGTATGGAACAAGGAACAAGTTCCAAAAGTATTGCTATGTGTTCCTGATTTCAAGAGCAGAATGGGGAGTTATTTTTAATTTTTAGCCCTCCAATAATCCCACAGTGGAATAATAAGGCCAGGAGACCAAGACTGAAGGGGAGACAGCAGTTCAGTTACATTAAAGCTACAGATACTCCAAGACTGTGAATGAATTCAGAACTCTACTGAAACTCAACTATATACAATTCAATGGACCTAAACTTTGGTCAGAAACTTATAGAGCTCTGACCAGAAAGGTAGTAAACAGACGTCTCCTGGGACCACACCACTTCAAAAGTAATGAAAATTTTCACTGTCTTATAGGCTGAGCTGTGAAAATAGCAGGACATAAAAGGCAGATCCCTCCACCCCAAGAGGTGAGAAGAGCCCAACCCTATCATAAAGTTCAAAATTAAGAAGCAAGTTGGAAGGATGAACAGAGAAAGGCAGGTGACTGGGCAAGATAAATGGGAGAGGATACATGGGGGTAGTGGATCATAAGCAAAGTAGACTCTTAAGGAGTGGGCAAAGTGAAAAAAAAAACAAGGATAAATGTAAAATAATTGAATGTAGAGAAATACAGTCACAATTGTGGATGTCAATGTCATGAACTCACCCATAAAAGAGGATAGCAGATGAATTAGAAACCAGAATAGAACAATATGTTGTTTATAAGAAACACACTTGAAACAGAAAAATAAACATAGAGTAAGGGAGTGGAGTGGTATCTAATATACTTGAGCAGAAGTTTAAAAAGGCAGAAATCATGATTTCAGAAAAAGCAAAAGCAAAATTAAATGAATTTTAAAAGGTAAGCAGAAAAGATACATTTTGCTTAAAGGTACCGCAGGCAATGAATTAACATCTCTACTAAACATATATGTACCAAGTTGCATTGCATAAATTTTTTTCAAGGAAGTTACAAAAGGAAATAATACAATTATACTAGTGGATGACCTTAATTTACCCTTCTCAGTCTATCTAACCACAAAAATAAACAAGAAAGAAGTTAAGGAGTTCAGCAAAAATTTAGAAAAGTGAGATATGCTGGATACTTGAAGAATATTTAATGGCAATAAAAGGAAATCTGTGTATTTTTGTTTTGAATAGCACCTTCACAAAAAATTACCTTGTGCTACAGCAAAAATACCTCATAAAGAAATTCAGGAAAGCAGAAATCTTAAGTACATGTTTTCTTCACCATAATGCAATAAAAATTAATAAATCTATGCCTTTGAAACATAGATTAAAATTAATTGGATGCTAAATAACTTAATCAGTCAATCAATAAATATTTATTAAACATCTACTGTGTTCCAGGCATAAATTAAAAAGAAAGAAAAAAGATAACCAAATTACAAGCATCAAAAATTTTAAAAGGCGAATTCACAACCATTGAAGCGTAAATAAAAGCAATTATTAAGAGCTACTTCACCCAACTATATTCCAATAAATCTGGGTGTCTAAATGAAATGGATAAATATTTTTGAAATATAAATTGCACAGATCAATAATCAAACATTTAAATAGCCTTACCTTAGAAAAAGAAACTGAGTAAGTCATAAATGAGCTCCCTCAATAAAAAAAATAATAATAAGCTACCCATGACTAGAAGGGTTTAGAAGTGAATTCTACCATGAATTTAAAGAATAATTAATTCTACATAAACTTTTTGAAAAAAATAAGTAAAATAGGAGTCCTACAAAAGTCCTTCTATGACACAAATTGCATCTTGATACCAAAAAAGAGAATGAGTCAAAACAGAGAAACTATACATCAATTTCTCTAATGAATATTTATGTCAATTTTTTAACTAAAATACCATCTAGAAGGTTACAGCAATATAATACAAAGATCAAATACTATGATCAAATTGTATATGAGGAATGCAGGGTTGATTCAATACTAGGCAATCTATCAGCATAATTGACCATATTAATAATAAAAGTAACAAAATTATGATTATTTAAATAGATACAGAAAAAAATTTTGACAGAAGACAGTATCTATTTAAAAAACACTTTAGGAATCACAAGAATAATAGATTTTGCCTTAAAATGGTAATTAAATCTATCTAAAAACCAACATCTAGTATTTGCGATAATGATGAGCTAGAAGTCTTTCTAATAAGATTGAAAGTGAAGCAAGGATATCCATTATCATCATTTTTATGCAATATTGAATTAGAAATTCCAGGGGTAACAATAAGACAAGAAATAGAAATGGACAGAATAAGTATAGGTAATAAGGAAGTAAAATTATTATTATTAATTATTATTATTGTTATTATTATTTGAGGATTATATAACAGTTTATTTAGGGCATCTAGGTGGCACAGTGGATAGAGAGCTGGGCCTCTGGAGTGATGAACACTCATCTTCACAAGTTCAAATCTGGACCCAGCCACTTACTAGCTATATAACCCTAGGAGAATCACTTAACCCTGTTTGCCTCAGTTTCCTCATCTATAAAATGAAGCAGAGAAGGAAATGACAAACCATTCCATTATCTTTATCAAGAAAACCCCAAATGGGATCATGAAAAATAATGATGGTTTACTAAAGAACCTTAGAAAATCAACTAAAAAACTAATCAAGACAAACAAAAACTTTAACAAAGCTGCAGGTTATAAAATAAACCTACACAAATCATCAACTTACAAAATCCATCAAGAAAAGATAAAAAGAGAAATTCCTCTTAAAATAACTACAGATAGTATAAAATGTGTAGGTATCTACCAGCTAAGACACATATGTGAATTAAATGAACACAATTACAAAACACTTTACAAATAAAGACAAATCTTAAGACTTGGAGAAATAGTAATTGCTCTCAGGTAGACCAGATTAATATAATAAATATTATGCTATATAAATTAATTTACTTATTCAGTGTCATACCAATCAAACTATCAAATGATTTCTTTATAGAGCTAGGGAAAAGTAATGACAAAATTTATTTGTAGAAAAATAAAGGTCAAAAGTGTAAAGGAACTCAATATAAAGGGAGGGAGCCTTGTCTCAAATTATATCAAATTATATTATAAAGTTGTACATAAATAGCTATCACCCCCATTAAATACTCAGCCTTAATATTAAGTGGAGTAAAAAGATTTCAGAGTAATGGAATCTAGCAAATAAAATTTAAAATCATGTAGTTGCAGAAAGAAGTATATGACAACCCTGTTGTCAAGTGTGTGCCTATGGTTTTTCCAAAGATGTTTGCAGTGAATCTACACAAGATGAATATGCATTCTGAAGTTTTTATTCAATTAAAAAATACATCATTTTTTTGACCTATACAACAGTCTTAGATCATCAGACAAAAACAAAACAAAATAAATACTAGAGGAGTAGCAAGTTGACATGAGACCATTGCTATCTTCCAACAAATATAAAGAGGCAAAGAGCATGCATGGTCCTCTGGCAATTAAAGGTCTTCATAAACTATGCCACTAACTACTCTTCCAGCCTTCTAATACTCCAGCCCCCTCCACACACTCTATAATTCAACCACACTGGCTTACTTAATGTTCTTCACCCAAGACACTCCATTTTCTTTCTCCATGTATTTGTACAGGATTCTATGGGGCCTGGAATGCTCTCTCTCCTCACCTCTGCCTATCAGTTTCCTTGACTTCTTTCCACTCTTAGTTATGATTCCAATAGAAAGAGTGCTTTCCCAGTTCCCCTTCACTATGCCCCTCACATCAGCTTCTAACACCTTCCCTTCTTAGATTGTCTCCCATCTATTTTGTATATATCTTATATGTCGGACCCCTCACTAGAATATGAGACTCCTGAAAGCAAGGGCTATTTTTTTTTTTTGTTTTGACTTTTTTTTCTTTATCTCTCTTTGCATTCAATGAACATAGCATAGTATTAGGAGCATAGTAAACATTTTGTAATTTTTTAAATTATTGATTGATTATTTGAAATTTAAGAAGGTCATATCAGATTGGAAAGCTTTTATTTCCTGTACCTGATCTACGGGTGATTCTGTGTGTTTATGTTGTATAAGTATTAGCCTAGTTGAGTTCAGAATGGCATGTCAACAGTTGACTGATACTGATATTTTTGGCCACAGGAATTGAAGATCATGTACCAAAGTATGGAGGGATTGTTATCTGGATAAGGGAAAGGAGTATCTCTGAGAAAATAATGAATCTTTGGAACTATTACATTTTAAAATGTTATTTAAAATATCTTGAACACTTTATTTCAATTACTAAGAGTAATCCTACTTACATGGATACTTTTAAACATGATTATTTTCCCAAAAATAAGGTGCACTTAAACAATTAGAATTACTTATAAATTTTCTCTAAATGTCCCAATGTACTTATCAAAAGAAAGGAAAACATTAACATGGTTACAATCATCCAATTATGGTTTCATGAAGCTAATTAGCCACCATGATATCAGAAAGTTTCAAATCCAATAAGTTGCACATATGATGAATTTCTTGCTAATATTAAAATTGCATTTTATTCACAATGATCCCCACAGTATATTTATGTTAATGTAAAGGTGGATACTTAGTATTATAAATTGTTTTATTACATCATTTAATATGCTATTTTATTTATATAGTTATACAGATTACCATGACTGTTATACTTCTCAACTAAGTTGAGAATAGAACTTATACCATTTTTTTCACATTTAAATATCTCATTACAAAATGAAAACAGGTATAACCCTCAGGTCAGCCCTCTACCCCATTCTAAATCATATCTCCAACTTTTAAAAAAAAATTTTGCTCCCACCTATAGTTTCCTGGGAGGACCTCAATCAATCAACTAATTCACAAACATTCTTTTGGACCTGGAACTGTTCTGGTTGTCCTGGAACATCCGTAGTGTCTAAGAGTTTTCAGTCTACTGGGAAAAGCAACTATGTATGTAAGCATATAAAATATAAACAAAAATAAATACAATGGATTTAAATACAAGGTAGTTTGGGTAGGCGGCCATTTGCTTTGTTCCTGCCTCTCTCAATTTTTCCACTATATTCCCCACATGGTTACCTTCTCTCCTAAGCCCCTACCCTAGATTTTCAATTTATTTAATGAGTTTTCTTCCCCAGGGAGTAAGAATCTCCATGAGGGCAGGGGTTATATATATATATATTTTTTTTTTTTGCTTGTATTTGTATTCCCAACACTTGTCCAGCGTGTGACACAGAGTAAGTACTTAAACAGTCATTGACTTTTTGATTTGACTTATTACATCATTCTATATATTGGAAAGAAACTGAGGCAGAAAGCTTAAGAGACTCACTGAAGGTCACACAATTGGTTAGTATCAAAGGGGGTACATTAATTTCATGACTTTAGGGTTTTAAATCCTATAATCTATTCACTATTCCAAAAATACTGTATCAGGAAATAAAATTACCATAAAAGTATTCTTTTATCTCTCCAACAATTCTGAAATTGACTGAAGCCACTTTTGCTCTTAAAGAAGCTTGTCACAAACCAAGAATTGGTCGGAACCTCAGAACTCAATCCAGCTTGCCAGTCACTGAGCACAAGTACTTTCCAATGATCCCTGCAGGAAGATCTCCAGTCCTTTCTAAGGCAAACCATTTCACTTTCTAAAGATAAGAAAGTACAAATATTTGTTCTCAGTGGTGGCATTTTTTAATAAAAGTAATTCCCAAAATATTTTTCATGCTTTTGAAAACTCCTCCTTGAAATCCCTTGAAAATCACCCTTTGGGAGTCTTAAAACTGTGTCCCCTCTGCTATGCCTTTCTTCTCTGTGCACTGGGTGAGGTCCAATGTTTGCATGGACACAGTGTCTGTAAGATAAAAATAAATAAGTGATATGTTTTCCTAACTTAGGAAAATATAAACACTTTTATCACTTTTAATGATGACATGCAAAACGCCAATTTGCCCCATTTTCATGAATAACAATAGTTCATATAGAGTCCTTCCATCAAGAAGGCCAAATCATGGAGAGATTTCCCAGATTTCCCTCAATATTCTATGAAAAACCTCTTGTACTATTTTATGTTCGTTTTTATTTTCTGTTTATTTTCCCCAGTTATGGCCTTTCCATATTGTCCTGTTTTTAAGCCATCACGAAATAAAATATTATTACATCATGGTCAGGCAATCAACAAATGAAATTTTCAAAGCCTCTGAGGTTTTGGTTCCCTTGCTGTCTGCACTTACCTTCCATTAACCTTTTGACTGTTGCTAGACAGGGCAGTTCCATCTGGAAACATGTACCTGCTGTGTTCTTAAACATATCAGGTGACTCTTAACATCCTATTCTTTATGAAAATATCACTACAGAGAAATAGCAAACTCTGGGGTGGCCTCTTGGAAGGGCTATAATCTAAGACATACAGATAAAAATTATGAAAACAAAGCCAAACTTGGGTAAAATGAAGAGAGGAGGGAAAGAAGTTTGAAAACGGTTTATTCTAAAGAAGCTTCTTTAGTTAATGGTTGCAAAGCAAGCAGGGTGGTACAGTGGATAGATAGCCATTCTCAGAGCCAGGAAGATAAGGGAGTTTATTTAGACATAGTCACCCTGTGACCTGGAGGAATCATTTAATCTCTCAGAGCTCTAGATGGCTCTTTAAGATAATAATTTGAAGAAGATGTGGTGATTTCCATTGATATAATTCAATGATAGATTGATTTTAATGGATAGATTATAGATATTCAATGATAGATTGATAGAATTGATAGATTCCTACATCCTGTGGTACCATGTATCCATGGATTCACAGGCCTAGTCCTTATACCTTTACAAAAGAGATTGAGAATGGTATTGCATTTTAAAGGAGACAGTGACAAGAAGTCCAAAGAATCCTGGATCTTGAGATAGAGGGGCCTGGATTTGAATGCTGCTCTAACACTTGATTTAACACTATAGGAAAGTCACTTAATCTCTCTCCTGGTGCCTAGGACAGGAGAAAGACAAAGAAGTCAGAACTACTGCACCAGAAGCTTCCAAGAAAAGAATAAACTGCTTACAGGTCATAGAGAAGCTTAAGAAGGATTTTGAAAACCAAATAAAAGTAGTGGAGGAAAAACTGGGAAGAGAAATGAGGATGAAACAAGAAAATTATGAAATGAGAGTCAACAACCTGACTGAAGAAAATAACACCTTAAAAAATAGACTAACTCAAACGGTAAAAGAGGTTCAAAAAGGAAATGAGGAGAAGAATGCCTTAAAAATCCAAATTTGCCAGATGGAAAAAAGAATCTCAAAAGCTCAATGAAGAGAATCACTCCTTCAGAATTAGATTGGAGCAAATGAAAGCTAGTGACTTTATGAGAAATCAAGTTACTATTAAACAGATCCAAAGAAATGATAAAATAGAAGGCAAAGTGAACCATCTCATTGGGAAAACCATTGACCTGGAAAATAGATCCAGGGGAGAGAATTTAAAAAAAATTATTGGACTACCTGAAATCCATGATCAAAAAAAGAACCTAGAAATCATCCTTCAAGAAATTCTCAAGGAAAATTGCCCTGCTGTTTTAGAACCAGAGGGCAAAATAGAGGTTGAAAGAATCCACCAATCACCTCCTGAACAAGATCCCCAAAAGAAAACTCCTAGGAATATTATAGCCAGATTCCATTATAATAGAATGAGTCAGTCTTTTACAATATATCCATTATGGAAATGTTTTGCATAGCTATACATGAACAACCTATATTGAATTGCTTATCTTCCCACTAAGGGTGGGTGAGGAGGGAGGTAGGGAAAGAATCTGGAATTCAAAGGTTTAAAAATATATATACATTATTATTATTATTATTATTTTACATGTAACTTGGAAATCAGATATACAGGCACTGGGCCATAGAGTTACTCCATACCCTACTGGAAAGTCAGAGGGGGTATGGGAGAAGATATGGGAGAGAGCAGATTGGGGGAGGGGATATTCAGTGGGATTTGCTGTTTTGGGATGGTGGGCAGGAAAAAATGTGGAGAATATTTGTAACTCAAAATCTTGTAGAAATGAATGATGTAAACTAAAAAAATAAAAAAAAATATGTGCAACATGAAAAAAATAAATAAATCCCCAGTGTTTAGCCTAGGTTATAGAATGAGTGACTGAATGAATGGAAGCAAAGTTTGCTAGTAAGTAGGATCATTTGTCCAGAGGACCTTTATGTTACTTTTCAACTATCTTCACACCATGCTATGGTGTTCATATACCTTTGCCGCCTTTAGAGGGGGCCTTCTAGATCCCTTTAGTAAATCATGATCTTCTCAGTCAGCATTAAGTACCCAAGGAGAGGTCTTTTCATCTTGACTCAAGGCTGGCTCCCAAATTCCATGGTTCCTCTCACATGGGTCCAGCTCTTGCCTGAATCTACCCAACTGTCACCTGGATTCATAGGTAGGCAGCTCTCAGCTCCAATCCAGCTCCTTGTCCAGTGCCTCATTCAGTTCCTCATCCAGTTCCCATTCCATATTGAAGCTCACAGTGTCCAGTCCACATCAAGTCCTTTGTAGTTTCTGTTTCTGGGAAGCCAAAGCTTAACAGCCAAAAAGACATTCACACACATTGCCAGCACCATCATCAGTTCACTATGTGCCTGTGAAATCAACACAGACCCACAAACTGGGTCTAAGAACTCAACACAAATCCACAAACAAGGTCTGAGAACTCAACACAGACCCACAAACAATGTCTGATAAATCATCAGTATAGTCCCAGGACCTCTGAAACCTTCCTCCAGGATTTCTGTAAACAGATAACAAGAAAATCCTCCTTCAGGGCTTCCAGTAAAGCCCCATGGCTTCTGTACAAAGTATTACAAACACAAATGACAGAACAGACAAACAGAATGCCGGCTGCCACAAGTGTTCCCTTCTTAGTTCTGCTCTTTTCCAGCTTGTGCTTCTGCATTCTGGTCATTAGCTTCTCCCTGCTCTGCCCACCTCTTAGGTCCTTCCTGTTCCTGTCTTTAGCAAGTCCCTCCTTCTGTGGGTTGCACAAATTCTGATTCTTTTTTGTTTTTAAAGCAAATGGGGTTAAGTAGCCTGCTCAAGGTTACACGGCTAGTCATTATTTATGTGTGGGTGCTCATTTTCTGAGGCCTCAAATTCTGATTCTTATAGAGATTTTACATAATCACAGGCAAGGCTCAACTGAAACAGGGTGCTTAGTACTTGTTTGCTTTCCATTACCGAATTTTAGTCATTTATATTGAAAAATTATAAATTTATATCTTAAATAATTGGCCTATTTAAGAGATACACCAACAGTGTCTTTCAACAGCCCTATTTTGTTTAATTTTGCCAATTTATAAAATACAAGGTGAAATCTCAGTGATACCTTTATTGTCCTTTCTTATAATATTGGTTTAGAACATGTTGGTGTTGTGTATAGAGGACTAATAAAGTGCTGACCCTGGAGTTAGGAAGATAAGAGTTTAAATCTTGCCTCAGATACTTGCGAGTCATACGCCATTGGATAAGTCACTTTATCTCTCCCACCCTCAGTTTCTTCATCTGTAAAATAGGGATAATAATACCTCCAACCTCTCTACGTTGTTATAAAGATGAAACAAAATAATATTTTGTACTCTGCAAACCTTAGAACATTTCATTTACTGCCACCTACTCTTATGACATTATACTCTTATCATCATTCTCAATTGGGACTTTGGTTTCAAATGCAATCAAGGGCTCGATCTGAAGGAACAATTCAGTTGTTACCATGGGTAGATGGTACACATATTAAATTTGCTTTACTGTGACCCCATAAGGTATAGCATGAAAGAGAAAGAGAAACTGTTATTCCAACTTTGATCCCTTAGCTTTATTGCCTTTTAATGGATATTAATAATATTCCTGCCCACCTGTATCAATGACGGCAAAGTGTTATAAAAATTGCCTTGTGGTCTTTTGCCTCTAATGGACCATTAAAATAGTACTACTTGGTCAAAGTTTTACTATTTGTTTTTAAATATAAAGCCTTCACAGTTCAGAAAAGTTTCCCCATTCTAAGGAATCTGTATCAGGACAGAGACCTGAAATCTCTGCTGGACAATTATTTAACTAACATCCTTCACACAGTACTTGATAAATGCAGTGGCACATTCAGATATGACAATCATATCCAGAGCTGAAAATATTCTCAGCAGGAGACTATTTAGAAACATCAAAGAAAACGGAAAGGGCGTCTTGTACTGCATATGTAAAAATAACAATGCCAGTGGTAAAATCAAAGGGTGTCATATGTTAAAATAACATTCATATCTTTCCATTATTTAGAATTTATGTGCCAACTAAAGGTTTGCAAAGCACTTTAAACAGGGAATCAACAATCATTCTTTAAGCACTTACAATATGGCAAGCATAATGCTAAGAATTGAGGATACAAAGAAAAAGCCAAACTAATCCCTGACCTCAAGAGACTTATATTTGTTGAGGTACATTATCTCATTTGAATCTCACCATAGCTTGGTGAGATTAGACAATGATTGCAAATGGGTCCCCTATTTTGAAGCCAGTCATAGCTCATGGTCTTGTACTGAAATGAACGTGTAGGAAGCAAATTCTTGACCCAGATAATAACCAATAAATGGTGAGATATCACATACCTGCACACCAGTAAAACTTCATTAATATTTTATTAGAGTGTCAATTTGGCACCATGGATATGGGACTGATCTTAGAAGAGGGATACTTGGGTTCAAAGTCTTTTTCTGACATATTTAATATGCATGATCCTGGACAATTCACTTAACTTCTCTGCCTTGGGCAGACCTCTGAAAGTAAAAGACATTAATTTGTGGATTAGTATCAGAAGTCTCCACAACAGGTTTCCCACACCAAATAAAAGATTATCTGTATAACATAATATTAAAAATATGTAGCATCCCTCCGGAAAACTTCCCCAACTTGCTCTTAAAGAGTGGAGCCCCTCGGGGCGGTTAGGTGTCACAGTGAGTAGAGTGCTGGCCCTGGAGTCAGAAGGACCTGAGTTCGGATCCCGCCTCAGACACTTAACACATACAAACATAAAAACCTAGCCATGTAACCTTGGGCAAGTTACTTAACCCCAATTGCCCTCCAAAAAGCAAAAAAAAAAAAAAAAGAGTGGAGCCCCTTGAGGATGACTGCTATCTTGAGTTCCAGGAGTAATTTTCTGAGCTATGCTCCTAACATTCTGGGCAGCGAGGTGGCACAGGGGATAGAGCCCTGGCTCTGGAGTGGGGAGGCCCTGAGTTTGAATCAAGCCCTGGACATTTACTAGCTGGGTTATCCTGGACGAGTCACTATTTGCTTCAGTTTCCTCATCTTTAAAATGAGCTGGAAAGGAAAATGACAAAGCACTACAGTGACTCTGCCAAGAAAACTCTAAATGGGGTCATGAAATCATACATGACTGAAATGACTCAACCTAACACTCTTGTTTATGGGCCTCCACTAGGTGATTCCTATTAATGACCAGACAGTAGACACATTTAGTTTTGAAAAAGATGGACTAGGAAAAACAATAGCTATAATACATTCTTCCTATAAACCTGAGGTGATCTTTCCAACAAATATACACACTATGATCCAGGTGTCATAGCAATAAAGCACATGTGTAAGATACACATGTGACAAAGTCAGCTTACAACCCCTGGCATTGCAGGCACTGGAAGTCCCTTCTTAGTTTTCACACAGCTCCCCTTATTTACAGTATCTCTCTGAGTGCGTTGTTCAGCTGGCTTCCCAACTTCTGCTTCTCTATATAGCTGACTCTCTTCTCTGCTGCCAGGAATCCCATTGCCACAACATTTCTGTATCCATGTCGGTATGGAGCTAGCATCTCTGCTCTCAGTTAGGTCTTGAGCTCTCTCACACCAATAAACTCAAAACCACTGGATGGGAAAATTTCCCTCTGGTCAAGTTGCTGCTAAACATTGTAGTGCACTGTGATCAGTGGTGGAGAGCAAGAAAAGACAAATCCTCTCCAACCTTTGCAAAGATCTCCTTGAAAACAAAACAAAACAAAAACAAAACAAAACAAAACAAAAAAAACTATATCCCCATTCCTGAATTCTTTCCAAGTAAGTAGCTGTCCACAGGATTAGCTATTTATAACCGTGAAAAATATCTATTTTTTACTTGTCTAATATGGTTGTTAATTTTGTCACAGAAAATTGTGGCTCCATCTTTAATTAGTTCAATTCTTTATTAACACTTTGTGATTATATTGCTAGCTTTTAGGGCTGGAGTTTGGTTAAATATATATTCCCTTACAAGGACAGTGAACATCAAGACCTAGAGTTTCATCAGAGTCAAGAGCTAACTTCATCTCAATTCATCTAACCTAGTCTTGGAGGGTTGCCTGAGTCTCACAAAGGTTGTGATTTGTCCAAGGGTACACAGGTAATAAGTGTCAGAAGTTAATTCGAAACTAGGTTTTCTTGACTCTGAGTTCTATATTACATCCACCCCAATCTACCACACTCCCTCTAAAAGAACAGAGATATCCAGGGATGTGCTTTAGGGAGCCCATATTGGCTCATGAGAGTGGATTGTTAAATACTGAATGAGAATATCTACTCCTCAGAGACTGTAGCAGCAAGCACCCCAGCACCCCCAGGGTGGCTGCCAACACAGGTTCTTAGATCTGCTTTTCTAAAGGAAAGCAACTCAAAATGGGTTAACAATCTTGCTTTAATCAATCAAATATATCATTTACCTTGTTCAGGGGAAAAATTCAGCACCCTGAACTTCAGAGTATACAGACAGAAGTTACAAGAAAACAGAAAAAACATATCAAGCAGATAGGCCTCTAACTGTCTTGACCATTACATCCATACCTAGTCAGTTGCCAGAGAGGGAAGCATCAACATCTGGGTTTTTCAAAGCCAGGGGACTCTCAACAGCTGCCCATAGTCTCATCTGGTCAAATCACAGAGAACTTCTCAAAGTGAGCCCCAAAACAAAGTCTTACATCAAGGTTTATGTAGCCTTTTCCTGGGTGAGAGAATGTAACAACCCTTTTGACACACTGCCCAATCACAAAGCAAAAAGGTGTGGGCGTTCCTGAAAAACAAGCCTCCCACCACAGGCTCCAGGTGCACTTAACCTAGGGGCAGGGAAGATCTTAAAATTTTACATTCCTATAACAGAAACCAGAGATTGCTACTAGTCAGGGCTTGACTTACCATTTTCTTGATTATCTAGCAGTAAGACAATAACAGAGAAAATGTTTATAGCAGGTTGCTTTCTTTTTGAAGAACCATTTAGCAGGAAACTCCTAGATACAAGCCTCAAATTGTATGAGATGTTCCACAATTCTGTAATGTACTCCCTCCTCACTATAGCCCCTGAGAAACCTTCATTTTCTTTAAAACTTATTTCCATTATCACTTCCTCCATGAAGCTTTTCCTGCTTTATACAGTTACTAGTTCCTTCCCACAAAAAACAAAAAAACCTCACCTTGAATTTATTTTGTGTACAGTTATTTGATATATAATATGAATGCATGTGGTCTCCTCCCAGTTGAATATAAGCTCCTTGAAGGCAGGCTGCTTCATTTTTGTCTTTGTATTTCCAGTTCCTAACAGTTTCTGTTCCTGGAACAGAGTAGGTGCTTAATCAATGCTTAGTGATTGATAAAATATGTTTTTTCTTTTTATTTAGCTTTCAGAACACTTTTACATCCATCATTTCCATTTAAAAGTGAACTCTCCTTCCTCCCCAAGCGTTTCTGGTCTTGCATTTTTTGAAAGTCCACTTCCCTATCCATGAGCATGTTCCATATGCATAGCAGTGGAAAGTCATAATAGAGCGAAATTAATTAAATGACTGTATTTCAATCACAGGGTTCTCCTGACATTATGAACTCAGAGAGTGCAGCTCTAGCACTTTGTAACTGACAGCAGAGCTGTGAAATTGCAATAGAGCCTTGATAATTATCCTCTTCATTATTTTTTTAATATATAGCAAGAGAAATACGAGCATTTCTTTTCATTGTATAATAGTTTGCAGCATAATGGGGATGGATGCAAGGGGATGTTTGTCTTACATAGTGATAGTTAAAAGTAGTGACAAAGGAAAGAGAATGGCATTAATGATGTACAAGCTTCTTGCCTTCAATCAGACATCCATTATACAATCATTCTATACGCACTGTAAACACACAGTTTAAATATAACCAAATGCACTTTCTTTATTGAAATATGGGTGCTGACAACAAGTTTAAGGGGGAGGGGAGGAATAGATAATATCATTAGCAGTGGGCAAAGTGGCTTGCCAAATGCCTGCAACTATATAGCATTTGTCAGACACTTGGAACTTGGGCAAACATGAAATGTAATTAATCCACTATTACTTAAAAATGGATAGCAATGCTTTTTTTAAAGTCTTTTTCATACTGCCCTTGTCTAATTCCTATATGTGTTTTTCCACCTTATTTTGCATTTCATTCAGGTTTTGTTGAGTTAAACTTACCATAATTATTCTTTATTACTACGCTTTTGTCAGTTACTTTTTTTTTTGGCTTTTTGGAGGGCAGTTGGGGTTAAGTGACTTGTCCAAAGTCACACAGCTAGTAAGTGTGTCAAGTGTGTGAGTCCAGATTTGAACTGAGGTCCTCCTGACTCCAGGGCCAGTGCTCTATTCACTGTGCCACCTAGCTGCCCCTCAGTTACATTTTTTGAAGTGATATGAAATGTTTTATCATTAAAAAAATTTTAAATGGAGATGATGGATCTAAAAATGTTTGGAGAGTTAAATAAAAAAGTATTCTATCAATCAGTAATCAATGCCTTTTTATTTGTTTTTTAAACTACAGTTATTTCCTATTATTCCCATTCATTGAATCTTCGCTTGAAATAAAGAAAAAAAAATATCCCAAACTGACCAACAAAACCACACAGAATGACATTGTATTCTACCTTCTGCACCCATAGCTTCCCCATCTCCTTTGTAGCCCTAGACCTCTACTTATCGAATTAAAAGAGGGAAATGTGTTTTATTATCTGTCTGCCATGATCAAGATTTGTCATTGTTTATATCTTTTCTATGAAAATTTAAATGTGGGTGTGTTTAATATTCAGAATGTTCAATGAAAAAGTAATACCAAGGCTATTTCTTCAAGTATTATTTGTTTCACTGAGGTTGTTATTATTCAGGTATACCCGACATAAAGTTGCTCCATCCTCCAGCCTATTTTTAAAAGGGCAATATAAAAGGGAATAATACTTGCCTGACATGTTTTAAAGAATTATGAGACTCACAATAAATTTTAGAGATAGTATTATTAAGTTTTACCCTAAATCTCATTATAAGGTTCACTTCCCAGTTGCTCATTTTAAAACCACTTCTGTTGAATTGAGTCACTGTTTAGAAAATACTTTCTCAGGGAAGACAAATAGAAGGACATAGGCCCTGCCTTCATGGAGTTTATGCTCTAGTATAGACACATTACACAACACATACACAATTAATAATGGTGCAAACACAATGAACAAAACAGATATTTCAGGAAATTATCAAAGGCTGAAGGAATCTGGGAAGGCTTCCTCCAGGAGATAGCATTTGAGCTGACCTTTTGTTCTTGTTTGTCATTTTCAGTCTTAATCTGATTCTTTGTGACCCCATTTGGAATTTTCTTGGCAAGATACTGGAGTGATTTGTCATTTCCTTCTTCCAGCTCATTTTACATATAGGTGTAGCAGGAAGCACCTCACCATCCCCAGGGTGGCTGATAACACAGGTTTTTAGATCTGCTTTTCTAAAGGAAAGCTACTCAAAATGGGTTAACAAGCTTACTTTAATCAAACACGTCATTCATCTAGTTCAGGGGAAAAAAGCTTAGCACCCCATACTTCAGAATATACAGACAGAAGTTACAAGACAGAGAAACAGATCAAGCAGACAGGCTTTCAAACCATTACATCCATACCAAATCACAGTTACCAGAGAGGGAAGCATCAACATCTGGGTTTTCAAAGCCAGGGGGCTCTCAACAGCTGCCCAGAATCTCGTTTGGTCAAAACACACAACATTTTTCAAAGTGAGTCCCCAAAACAAAGTCTCACATCAAGGTTTATATAGCCTTCTCCAGGCTCAGAGAAATGTAACAACCCTCTTGACCCACTGCCCAATCACAAAGTATTTCCTGAGAAACAAGCCTCCCACTACAGTGGCTTGCCCAGGGCCACACAGCTAGGAAGTGTCTGTGGCCAGATCTGAACTCACAAAGGTAAGTGTTTCTGACTCATTCCATTACTCCACCTAGCTGCCCAAGCTAGCCTTAAAGAATGAATGCCAAAGAATAGGGCTAGTATTAAAACCCTAGATCAGGGGTGGGAAACCTGCAGCCTTAAGGCTGCAAATCAAAGGATTTGTTCTATAAAATTTAGATTTGGTCAAAAGGTCACACTTAAGAATCTAGAAGACCTCCAGGCCACAGATTCCTACCTCTGGTCTAGTTTCTTCTAACTCTAAATCCTGCATTCTTTGCATTGTTATTTTTATTAATATTAATAATGATGATAATTGCTAATATTCATATAGTGATTTAAGGTTTTCACAATGAGATAACAAATACTATCTCATTGTATCACGACAACTCTGGGAAGTAGGTGTTACTCTTTTATCTATTTTACAACTGAGGAAACTGAGTCAGAGAGGCAGTAAGGTCCCATAGTTAGTGAATATCTGAGGCAAAATTTGTTTTGGGGTCTATCCCAACTTCGGGTCCCTTACTCCAAGTACTAGGCCACCTAGCAATCTCACTGAAACATAAGATGAAGGGATGGTACAGGATTTAGAATTAAGGGAAGCAGGGGCGGCTAGGTGGCTCAGTGAGTAGAGCGTCCGCCCTGTAGTCAGAAGGACTTGAATTTGGATTCGGCCTCAGACACTTAACGCACATACAAACAAAAACCTAGCCATGTGACCTTGGGCAAGTTACTTAACCCCAATTGCCCTCCAAAAAGCTAAAAAAAAAAAAGAATTAAGGGAAGCATTAGAGATTATCCTGTCCCTTTATCAATGAAGACACTGATGTTCATAGAGATTAAATGACTAGTTCAAAGTCACATAGATAGTAAATAGCAAAGCCAGGGTTTGACTCAGTAATCTAGCTTTAATTAATTTTTTTTTTAATTCTTATATGTTTACTATGGGCAGAGAAATGCACTAGGCACTAAGGGAGATCTCCTTGTGAGGCACAGTTCCTGACTGCATGTCAGACTTTCTCCTTAACCTGTGGCAATTCCCTCAATAAGACCAATAGACTAAAACATGGCAGACCCATTAATTGGGCTCCTCGGAACTGGCTCACTTGCTTGGTTCAGATATGCCCCAGATGTAACTATTCTGCAGTTGCCCAGTCCAGTAATGAAGGCACACCATTCTGTCATTTCAGAGCACGTTTATCTTGCTGCTTGTATCAGTGGCCTCTCTTTCCTACCCTGCTACGTATTCCTTTGGTGAGGGTCATTTCAATAGGTTCCATTCTGAGCAATGCCTCACAGCATGCCTTGGAGATGCTGCTTTTCCACTTTGGTCTCTGCACACCAGACTGAATAAGGCATTCTCTCACATACTCTGTGACCTATCTCAGTATCACTGAAAAAAAAATATATCAGTTATGCTAAGTCCCTTCGGTAGTGTCAATCTGAACTGAAAACGTGCCAACTTTATTAACATAATCACTAGCAGACTTCTTAATTAAGCTGCCAATACTGTCATTAATAGGCATCACGGTTGGTTTCAAAATAATCATGTCTCCCTCCACAAATTTATGGTGCTCTAATGAGGAAGCAGACCTGGAGAGGTCATATTATATTAGAGAGACACTATGGTATACTGCCAGAGTGCTAGACCTGGAGTCAGGAAGACCAGGGTTCAAATACTGCTTTGACACTACCTGAGGGATCCTCTCAGCCTCAGTTCCTTCATCAATAAAATGGGAATAATAAGATTTGCCTCTCCTACCTCACAGATTTGCCTCTCCTACCTTATAAACTCATGCTAAATGTGAAGTGCTCTGCAAACTTTAAGCTATGATATAGATAGTGAAATAGTATTTATTAATAGTTATTATTATTTTATTTATTAATAAATCATTTATTAAGAGTTCATTATTGCAAGCATTAGGCTAAGTTTTGAGTATATAAATATAAGCAAACAAGAAGGCATGAGTTTAAATCTGGCCTCAGACACTTACTAGCTGTTTGACCCTGGGTGAGTCACTAACCCCTGTCTGACTCAGTTTCTTCATCTGTTAAATGGATAGCTATCTTTCAAGATTGCTGTGAGATAATATTTGTAATGGCTTTGTAAACCTTAAAGTGATATATAAATGATAATTATTAATATTATTAGTTGTCTGGATCCCCCAGCTCTATCATTGCTTTTATTTTTGAACTATGTTGGTTCCTCCAGCTACATTGTCTTGTGATCTGACCCTGTGGCATAGTAGATAGCCCACTGTGCTTCAAGTCAAATAGACCTTTTTTAAATCCTTCCTCAGACACAAAGTAGCTGTGTGACTCTGAACAAGTCATTTTAACCCCTCTATACCTCAGTTTCCTGATCTGTAAAAGGAAGGGACTGGATTATTTCTCTAATGTCCATTCTCACTCTAAATCCATCATCCTATGAGTTACTTCCTATCCTCAAAGCTCTGAGCATATGATTCTTTATATAAGTCTCTCTAGTCACCTAATAGTTTTTTCCTCTTGCTGTTGGACCACCTTGACATTGGCTGGTTATCATCCTTTGTTCTAAAAGAGGATCAAAATGACATTTCTATGTTAGAGACTAGGTACAATGTGTCTGTCTGACTGTGGCTGATCAGACCAATATGAATTTGGAAGGCTTATCACAGATCAGACACAAGTAGTCCACATGAATATTTGGAGTGGAGAAGTTTCTAAATTTGTGCATCTCACATTTCTTTGAACTACTGCAAACCTGCTTTGCTCATAGAACATGGTGTCTTCTTTGATGTGGACATACTATTCTGGGTAATCGTTTGCCAGTGTCTCCCATGTTAAGACATCGATTCCAAAGTTCTTCAGAGACTGTGAGAGTGTCCACATATCACTTCTTCTGATCTCTTTGCCTTGTGTGAATTCTCTATAGAGTAGTCTTTTAGGCAAATGCATGTTTGGCATTAGAACAACACGGCCAGCCAATCAGAGTTGAGTTCTCTACAGTAGAGTTTGAATACTTAACAGTTTAGCTCAAGAAAGGACCTCGGTGTCTGGTACCTTGCCAGGTGATCTTCAGAGTCTTCATAGAACAATTACAATGGCAGTGATTCAGTTTCCTGGTATGACACTGGTATAGTGTCCAGGTTTCACAGGCATACAACTATGAGGTTAACAAAGTGGTTCTATAGACCTTCATTCTGGTAGGTAGTCTAATATCTCTTCTCTCCCACACTGTCTTTTGGAGTTTCCCAAACACTGTGTTAGCTCTGGCAATATATGCATCAAACTTATTATCTGATGTATATCCTTGGAAAGTATACTGCCAAGGTAAGTGAAATTATTCACAGGATTCAATATTTCTCCATTTGTAACTGTTTCCACAGATGGATGGTGTAGTGCTGGCTGGTGGAGAACCTGCGTTTTCTTGGTGTTAATTGTTAGGCCAAAATTAGAACAAGCAGCAGAGAAATGATCCATTCTTTGTGGCAGTTTAGCCTCAGAGTCTGTATTGAGTGCATAGTCATCTATGAACAAAAAGCAAAACAAAACAAAAATGTACCAACTCTTCCTTTACTTTAGTCTTGGCCTATAGTTTTTTTTTTGTTTGTTTTGTTTTGTTTTTGTTTTTGTTTTAGAAATTAAGTATTTTACTGTCAGTGCAGGAGCTGACCTTAACATCTTTTTCATCCTCATTGAAAATGTCTGTCAATGGGGCAGCTAGGTGGCTCAGTGAGTAGAGCGCCAGTCCTGGAATCAGAAGGACCTGGGTTCGGATCCGGCCTCAGACACTTAACATACACACAAAACAAAAACCTAGCCATGTGACCTTGGGCAAGTTACTTAATCACAATTGCCCTCCCAAAAAAAAAAAAAAAAAGAAAATATCTGTCAAACTGATGCTTAGTGAGAAGAGTAGAACCAGGAGAAATTTGTATACAATCATAGACACAAATCACAGGCACAACATATGTGTGATGACCAACTATGACAGACTGGACTCTTCTCAGCAATGCAGTGATATAAGTCAATCCCAAAAGACTCATGATGGAGAGAGATGCCTATATCCAGAGAAAGAACTAGAAAGAACTGAATTTGAATCCTGATGGAAGCAAACTACTTGATCTTTTTCTTTTCATTGTTTGGTTTTATTTCCTCTTTACCATTTTTCATTCCATCTAGTACGATTGGCCTTTGTAACCTGACTAATGTCTAATGTGAAAGTATTTGCAGATCCTATACTGGACTATATGCTGCCGTGGGGGCTGGGGGTAGGGAGGGAAGGGAAATTTGAAACTCAAGGAACTATGGAATTGAATCTTGTAAACTAAAAATAAACAAATTCGTTAATAAAAAAAAAGAAAGTGTCAGACAATAGTGCTGAAAACATAATGCTAAAAGGCATGGAAGCAAGCACAAGGCCCTGCTTCACTCTACTGGTGATTGGGGAAATGCAAGAGCATCATCCATTATCTTGAACCTGGGCAAGCATGGCTTATATCACAAGAGTTGTATCACAAAAGGGGCAAAGAATGAAAAGGTCTTTTGAATGATGTATCTCAATATGACTCACTCACTGTTTTTTTTATTTTATTTTATTCCAAACTTAAGAAATAAAATAAAACAACATAGTAAAATAGAAAATATTTCAGGTATTTGTGATAAAAAAGACCAGAACTCATTGGAAAATTTTATATGTAAGGTCCAGAAGAAATATAAGGAAAATATTAAAGATCCATTATAAGGGATTCAATAAGGTCAAACTGTTTACTTGTTATATGTGAAAACATTATCAGTATTCTTAAGACTGTTATCAGTACTTGGGGAGTTTGAAAGAAAGGTTGGGGATGAACTGAGGATGATGGAGTGATTAAAAAAAACAAATTGGGTAGGAAAAGCTAAAAAGGGGCAATTAATCCATACTAATGAGTCATGAAAAGAAGAACTAATACAGAGGAAGCAGATGGGGGAAGAGGGCTGCTAGTTTTGGAACCTCACTCTTATTAAGATATGGATTAAAGAGACAACAATATGTACATCTAAAAGGGTATAAAAGTCTGCTCAATTTATAGAGACGTAAGTGGACTACGGGACAGGATAAGGGAGGGACTTTTATAAGGGTATGTAGATTAAGATTTAGGAGGGTGGGGGAGAAGATAAAGGAAGGACTCTTAGTAGGTGGGTAGAATAAAGAATAGAAGGGCTAGGGGAAAGGATATGGAAGGGATTTTTTTTTAATGGTATAGATTAGGGAGGTAGTGATTAGAAGTAAACTAGATGTTTGAGGAGGGATTGGATGATAAAAGAGGCTGAGAACAATAATAAGCAAAATTAGTAAATTTAACTTTAAATGTGAATGGGATGAACTCATACATTAAAAAAAAAACAGGTAGCAGAATGGATTAAAACTCAGACTTCAATATGTTGTTTTGAAGAAATATATTTAAAAGTGAGAGATATGCATAGAAATAAAATAAAGGGCTGGAGTAGAATTTATTATGCTTCAGTTGATGCAAAAAAAAAAAAAGCAGGGGTAGCAATCATGACCTCAGACAAAATTAAAGTTAAAATAGATTTAATTAAAAGAGGGTTATTACATTTTGATAAAAGGTACCATAGACAATGAAGCAATGTCAATACTAAATCTATGTGCACAAAACACTATAGCATCTAAATTTTTTAACATTAATTGACTTATAGATGGAAATAGTACTATAACAGTGGGGAATTTGAATCTTCTCTTTTAAAACTAGGTGAATATAAGCAAAAAATGAATAAGAAAGAAGTCAAAGAAGTGAATAAAATTTTAACTAAGATAGATATGATAACTATCTGGAGAGAATTTAAAGGAAATAGAAAGGAACAGACCTTTTTTCTCAGTAGTTCATGGGATCTTTACAAAGATTGAACATATATTAAGGCATAAAAATTTTATAGTTAAAAGCAGAAATATAAAATGCATCCTTTTCAGATCTTAATGCAATAGAATTGTATTTAATAAGGTATCACAGAAAACAGAATATAAATTAAATGGAGACTAAACAACTTAATCTTAAAGAATGAGTTGGCTGGGGTGGCTAGGTGGAACAGTGAGTAAGAGTGTCTGCCCCAGAGTCAGGAGGACCCAGGATTGATTCCGGCCTCAGATACTTAACACCCACACAAAAATAACTAGCCATGTAACCTTGGGCAAGTTACTTAACCCCAATTGCTTTTTTTTAAAAAAAAGAATGAGTGGATTTATGATTCCTTCAATGTAAGAAGTTCAATACTAATCTCAGAAATGTTGGCAGCTTTGCTGAAGTGGCACATTTTAAAATATGTGTATATGTCATATATAATTGTATATATAATTGTTTATATAATTATATATGTATATATATACATACATATATATGCATATATATATATATAATTCATCCATTATTTTGGCCGTCATGTAGAAATATAAATTTGATAGCTTAATTGGTGAATTCTACTATGTTTTTCACTTTTTTTGTTCTGCTCTGAAGAGAGAATGGGGGAGATAAACCTCTGAAAAAAAAGCATTCATTCATACTGTCAGATTAAAGTTAGAAACTTTCTGGTCAACTTACTGAAGCACTTAGAAGTATGTTTCCAATACTTCAGTGACTCTTCATCCAGGTATGACTGTCAATATCCTGTTATTGGTATTTTCTTAATAGGAAGTGTTTATGATCCCCCAAAAGTCATATTCTTCAATATCCCAAGAGTCTCTAGGAAGCACCATTCAGGGAGCTTTGCATGGAATTAGATATTTACCTGGAAAACTTACTTCTTGATTCCTTTTTTAGAGCCATGGTATTACTGGCATTGTTGTAAGTCCCCCCCTTTTCCAAAGTTAAACCCACAGTTGGTTTCCAGGCTGTGCCTTGAATAATTCATTTAAACTTCTTTTGATCATGCCTTGCCTATACTTTCCTCTGCACATGCAGACTGCTGTAACCTAGCTATTTCTATTAACAAAGCTTATAGAGACACAGGTTTCTCTATAAAATCGGGAAAATTGGACTAGGTTTTCACTCTATTGGATATTGGAATAAAACAGATCTATGCTTGATGGAAATTTCTCCAGATTTGAATTTTGAAGAGGGAAGAATAAATCATGTTTGGTTTCTGACTTCTCTTATATTCATGTAAAAAAAAAAATTGGAGCCCTCCAGTGGTCAAAATACTTTCCATAAATACACAAATATGTTAATTAAAATGTACACTGTCATCAAATGAGAAGGAATATATTTTAAACTTCAAACATAATTTCTTGAAGTTCCATTAATTCTTTCTAATATTTCAATTGAGTAACAACTATAACCACATTATATATCACTTAATTTTTGCTGCTTTATTTTAACCTTAAGCAGAAAATTATAATCCTATGGACAACACATACATCCTGTGATTTTTAAAGGGGAGAAATTGTCACATTTTTATAAATAGTGTAACTTGACCATTTTCTAATACAACTGTCCTGGTATTTGCGGAGATTTATAATAAGGCTATGTGTCTTCTCAAAAACTCAAAGAAGAAACAGTTCTGTGCTGGAGGTTGCAGTCATCTGTGTTATTATCAGAAGAAAAGAAAAGATTGTATGTGCCCAGTGAGTCATGAATAATATGCTCAGTGTGTTCATGGAACTTATTTTTTTTATTTTTTAAGACATGGCAGACACATTTTTTTGGCCCTTTAAGACCTCTGTGCAGAGAGAGCAAAGAATAAGCCTATTTTTTTAAGTAATAGAAGCTTTAGGAGAGAAAGAACACACACATAAATTCATTTTAAACAAAGTTGCTATATTTCCTTTCCCTCATATCTTTTATATCAATAATTGAGTACATTCTGTTAGAGTTCTATATTTAAATGTTAGACATTGATATTAGAAAGTGAAATTTATCTATGTGCCAGAAAATAGACAAAAGAAAGAATGAAGATTATTTAAAATATGGCAATGACATATTATTTGATTCTTTTAGAAACCAAAAAGATTTGTTGTAAGGTACAAAATGAATTGTATAATAGTAAAAGAAAATGGATAAGTCAGATAATGTGGGTGAGAGATGACATACCTCATTTTATACTGACATCCTTATACTTTAAGGGAAGAGAAAAAAAGGTTCCCAATGCTTGCTGGGTATACCCTTTATGGTAAGCTTTTGCGAGGAAGTGGAGAAGAGCCTCTCAGCAGGATGGTCAGACATGGAAGGTCACCATCAGAAAAAAGTCAAATGAGTGAGAACACATATCTATTTAAGTATTTGACTTTAAGAATAAGATAGGACGTGGTCTGGGCTTGGGCAGTCTTTTCTTTGCTACATGTATGCTGTTTCAGTTTATCAAAGACCTTATCCATGATAGTAGAACTGTCTCTTGAGGAAAAAAAAATCACTGTGATCTATTGAAAGCACATGGCAAATGCAATTCAATTCAATAAAAAATATTATATTCCTATTTTATGTAGTGTTTAAATACCTTTACAACTAATTATTAGAGCTAGCAAAATTACCTTGGTTTATCAGGTACCTATAGATGTGCTTTTAAGTTTAAGCAGTACAATAGGGAGTAAAATTTATCTCATAAAATTTAAAATAAAAAGCATACTCAGAAGTTATCTACTGAATAGTAGATAAATTGATATCTGCCTTGGTGTTGTTTCTATATGTCTTGAAAATGTGATTTTTACCAGAGAATCTTGTTACTCCCCCCCCCACCAAGTTGACTGTTTCCCATCTAATTGTGTTGGGTGCGCAAGTCTAGATAAAAAATGAAACAATATGCATAAGACTATACAAAAATAAATACCACATAATGACAAAGTAGTTAAATGTAAAATAAGAAAGACAAGATGGATCTAAGCAATTGAGAAGATAAGGGAAGTTTCCTGTAGAAGGGGGCATTTGTGGCGTATTTTTAGGAGAGCTATATGAGACTGAGATGATGAGGAAGTGAACTTCAGGAGTAAGTGATAACCAGAACAAAGGCAAACTGATAAGAGATGGGGCATAATGTGTGAAGGATAGAGCAAAGGACTGTTGGATTATAAATTACAAGAAAGGTACAATATATAAGGAATCAAGAAAAAATAGGTTTGAGTCAGGTTGTCAAGGGTTTTAAAAGGCAAAGCCAAAATATTTTACTGTACCCAAGAGGCAAAAGGAGGCCACAGATAATTACTGAATAAAATAGTTTCATTGTTAGATCCACACTTTAGAAACCTCATGTTGGCATCTGATTGCAATAGGTAGATAGATGCAATCCTTTATTAAGTACTTACTATAGGCCAGATACAGTGCTAATATTGGGAATGAATATATAAACAAAAAGAAAGATAGCCCCTACTCTCAAGAAACTCACAGTCTAATCATGGGAATAGTGCAGAGAGACAGGAAATAAAAAGGGGTTTTAAATAGGGTGTGGAAAGAACCATCTTTGTGGAGACAAGTTGGAAAAGTGTTACAGGGAATCACGGGTTAAATGGGCACTTCCTTAAGTGGAGGTTTTGAGGATAAATTCACCAATTAGAAGAGAAGGGAGTTGGGGCAAAAAGATGAATCAACAGGTCATTGCAAGTGTCTAGTCAAGAGGTGAAGAGTGCTTGAACCAAGAGGGAGTCTGGGTCAATAGAGAGAAGAGTTGAATGTTGGGAAGGCAGAAGCAGAATATTTGGCAACTGATTAGCTAAGAAGAATGAGAGAGTAAAAAGTCTAAGGATAAAGTATGAGGTCTAAGTATAATTCTGAAGTTTCAAAACTGGTCCCTACCCTGGAGTTAGAAAATTTTAAGAGTGGGTTTGGGAAAAGTAATTATGACTTCTGTTTTGCACATGTTGAGTTGAAGATGTCTCTGGGATATCCAATTTGAAATATTTAATAAAAATACTTAATAAGTAGTTGCTTTTGTGGGACTGAAGCTCAGGAGAGGGAGAATGGCTGGATATCAGTGAGATAGCAATTAGAGGTAGTATATAGATAGTAATTAAATCAATGGAAGCTGATAAGGTCACCAAGCAGAGAATATAGAGCGATAAGTTAAGAGGTTCCCTAGATAGTGCCCTTCCTTAATAGTCAGAGTAAGGGGACATGACATAGATGAAGAAACAGCAAAGGGAACCAAGACAGAGCAGTCAGATAAGCAGGAGGAGGAACTGGAAAGAGTTATGTCAGGAAAACACAGAGAAGAGGCAATATGCTAGAGGTGAAGCAGGGTTAAATGTTGCAGTTAGGTGAAGGATGAGGTCCAAGAAAAGGGAATCATTTTTGGCAATTCACCTACTGGATCTTAGTTTCTTTATCATTAAATTGAGGTTGTTGCATTAAATATCTAAGTTTTCTTCCAGCTCTATTTCCTATGATTCCACATTGAAAAATGGCACAGAGAAAAAGTCCAGTAGCAGAGGTATAGGGTATAGGGGACAGTAAATGTATAAAAAAGAAAAAAGGAGCAGAAGTGAATGGCAGAATGGTCTGGAGGAATAAGGGCAGGGCTCATTTCAGCCAAGCAAATCACTTGCCTATTTAAAATAAATACTAAGATACTTTGCCCTGGCACCTCTCTCAGGAAAGAACAGTCAATCATTGAATTAGGGGCATGAACTAGGACATACACTTCAATAATTTATAGGCTTTAAACTGTGAAAAGGTCTTGGTCAATTTAAGAATACTTGAAAGTCAATGGATTAAACAAAATGAAATCACATGGGAGGTTATAGTATCTTAGTCATGTCTTATGGAACTTGTAAAAAACCAGCATGCTTGTTTTGAGTTAGTAATTTGTATATCCAAAAGTTTAGGGTGAAAGTCTTCTAATTAATTCCTTAAGAAGGATTTGCTTGGGGTAGGGTTAGGGTTGGACTAGGGGAAGAAATTCCTGAAATCAGCCCCAGTCTCAGCCACAATTTGGGTCTAAGCCCCTTCCCACAACTTGCTCCCTGAATTGGTTGGATTAGGACGTGGTTAGCTTCAAAGTGTATGGAGGATTTTGGAATTGACATCAGCATGCTAGTAGCATCTCTGTAATGGCTGGTAGAAATGTTTGCATTTAGAGACAAGGCTAGTGTGTATGTGAGGAGAGAGGATTGATTCACAATTTTACAACAGCAACAACAAAAACTGCACAATACTTAACAGCCTGCTCATGAGGACCTAACAAAGAGGAGAAAAGGACTTATGTCAATTAGAGATATGAGTGACCCCTTTGCCAACTAGGTTCTCTTAGCCTGAACTCACTTTCCCCTCTAGCCTGAATAAATTTGTGGGAGAGTATGCCATTGATACAGCCACTACAGTAAAACTTTTGTAAAAGCTAATTGCATATGGCTACATATCGATAACAATTGATAATTGGAAGGAGTAACAATCATGCAAGTGGGTACTTACAAGCCACAAAATTTTTAAAAATGTAAAAACACCCCTTTCCAATTTTCTCAGAGCTAGCACCAGAATCTTAAGCAGAGAGGTGATAGCTGTCTTCTGGGATCACAGCCTACCAATGAGAATGAGGGGAAGGGGAGGAATGAGAGAGGAAGTCTAGAACTACAGCAGAAAGAAAAGAAAGAAACTAAATAGCTACATAAATATAGAAAAAAATCTAAATGGCACAAGAGAATAAAGGTTGGAAAAAGTTAAGGGTAAACCAACTAGGTGATAGAGGTAAGGAGAGTTGAAAAAAGGAGGTAGGACAAGTGTTGGGAGCTAATATAGCTTCATGTCTAAATTTATTTTAAGACTTAAAAAAAAACCTGAAATGAGTGTGTCAAATTTGAATTACATAAGCTTGGATGAAGCTAAGGCAGTTCTCAACCTCAGAATTTGAGAAAAGAGAAAATATGCATTTCATTCAAACAAAATAATTTTTAACCTACTTATTGGAGTACACTGAGCTTTCTTACCAAAAAAAAAAATAATTGCGATAATAATTTAACTTATGTTTCTTTTGTCTATTGTATTTACACAGCAAATAATCTGCTTACATCTCCTCCTCCCCCTCTTTTCTTGGAGGTGTTTTAGATGATAAAGTAGGTAAAATTCTGGACATGAAGTCAGAAAGACCTTGATTCAAATCTGAAGTCAAATATTTACTAGCTATGTAATCATTGACAAGTCATTTAACCTCTGACTGCCTTAGTCTTCTCAATTGTAAAATGAGGTGATAATAAACACCTAACTCCTGGAGTGTTGTGAGGATTAAATGAAATCATATTCGTAAGGTGCGTAGTGCAGTTCTTGGTGTAGAGTAGGCACTTGATAAATGCTTATTTCCTTCCTTGTTTTTCAGAATGGTTGGATCCATTGAAAACAGTTCACCAATGGGGCTCTTTGCCACAGTCCTTCTAGCATTTGTCATTTTATAATATTTTTTCTTCATCTTTGCCAATTTGATGTGTATAAAGTGGAAAAGGAAGCTTTAATATAATTTATTTAATTATAATCGATAAGAAATGGTTACCTATCAAATCTATGAATAGCAAAAATACTTGTGATCAAGAAAAGGATAAAAAAGATCACAGAAGAATAAATGAATGATTTTGGTTTACATACAATTAAAGAGTCTTGGAACAACAACAACAAAAAATCAGCAAAGCTCAGATAAAAGAGATACCATTAACTGGAGGGAAAAAAAACACACCACATTTATCTAATAAAGGTTTGATTTTCAAGATATTAAAAAAAACAATGCAAATTCATAAGAACAAGTAATTCCTCGATTGATAAATGGTCTAAGGATATAAATAGGTAATTTTCAAGGGAAAAAACTATATTTTTAAAAATTCTCCTATGTCTTTTCCCGGGTGCAAAATAGTATCATGTTATTCAAATTACCTTCAATTCATATTTGGAAATTTGCCTCCTAGTCATTTGTGGAATATATTGTTTTTCATTGAAATTGTTCAATTTAACCACTATGTGTCTTACTGTTTGTAGAATATTCTACCTTTCTCTTCATGTCCTCCCCAGGAGGTATGAAGATTCATTAAACTGGTATTTTGGTTTCTGTGATTAGATGTGAGGGGCAGTTTTGTCCTATTAGTTCTTACATGATGGTACTCAGCATTTGGGGTTTGATTCTGTTAGAATGTCTTCAATACTTAAATTGTCTCTATTCATCCTACCTTTGAGACCAAAATATTTTTTTTTCTTTTGTAGAAACCATGGTCCCTTTTCTTCTACCAGATTGTCCTTTACTTCTTTGTATTTGTACTCATAATCAATTGTTCTGTCTTTTGGTTCTTTGGAAAGATTTCACTACAATGGATTATAACTTTTCTATTCTGCCAATTATTTCTTTTGTTCAGGTCATACATTCTGTTATCATTCTACTTATTTTTCTTTTGAATTGTTCAGGGATACCCTGTTTTGGTAAAAGATATAGACCCACGACCAAAAAAATTATTTACCCAGAAAAATTGAGTATAATCTTATAAAGGAAAAAATGAATTTTTAACATAACAACAAACTTTTAAGAAATTCTGGTGAAAACAAAACAAAAAACAACACCAGAGTTTAATAGAAACTTTGATGTAAGGCAGGGAATGGAGGGGGAGGCTGATAAGGGAACTGAAGAGAAATCTTTACATAAGTATGTGAGCTGTCAGAAATACCTTTATAAGAAGTATTTGCATTCTAATTGGTGAAGTGACTATTATAAGCATCTCTTAATGTTGAGCTTTAAGGTTTAGAGGTGCATGAGACCCCAACATACCAATATGCCAGGTCCTACCAAATGAATTCAACTCAAGTCTTCTCTCAGTCAAAGTAAAGCAAAGTTTATTAAAAGCTCACCATGATGGGTAGAAGCTTAAGGAGGTTCTGTGATGTTTGTATTAGACAAGAGGGCCAGAATAATCTGTCACAGAGTGATTCTGTGAAAGATAATTCTTGACTCCCTCATGGAGGCAAGATGGAGCTTATATACAGAAAGGTTGTGGGAGGGTTCCAGGGGGTGGTCTAGAGGAAGAATTTGGGGAGGGTCTTAAGGATGAGTCAAATGAGGTCACACTCCAATAATGAGAGATTAAGTGTGGGGAAAGAGCTGGAGGCTACCTGGAGATGACAGACAATGGAGGGCTAGGCTAGTTTAAGGGTAATAGATTTGGGTATAGATATTTTGGGAGGATCAAGGGTGGAAAGTAGCTGGACAATGGAGGGCTAGGTTAGTAACAGAGATATGGGTCTAGTGATTATGAAAGGCTTATGGTCTCAGGCAAATGCTTCATCTGGTGAGAAGATTCAATCAGAATTCAATGGATTTCCCAGAGCCTGTATTGCATCATTAAGAACCATAATGTTATCAGAAATATTAGAAGGAAACAAGTAAGTGAAAGGGGCTGGGGGAGATTTCTGTTATGTTCTATTATCTTAAAAGAAAAAAAAAGGAAAGGAAGGATTACCCTAGGTATGAAAAGGGAACAAACTCAGGAGTGGGGGGGCAGTTAACTCACATCATCAGAGACACAAGTAGAACTCCAAACAAATAAAAAAAGGATGAGCAAGAGAGTATCATTTGAGCCTTGTGTTCATCTGAAATACTCAAGAGGATAGTGGAATGCACAGACATAAAGAAGTTGGTGTAAAAATACATTCATTCTTTATATGTAAAGCCCATATAAAATTACACACCATCTTGGGATTGGGGCAGGGGAGAAATGGGGAGAAAATCTGGAACTCAAAATCTTATGGAAGTGAATGTTGAAAACTAAAAATAAATAAATATTTTAAAAAGCATTCATTCAAGAATAAAAAAAAGGTGGGGTGGAGTCAAGATGGCTGAGAAGAAACAGGACTTCTGTGGAGCTCCAGCCCACACCACTTCAAAATTATGTTATAGGGGGACTCTGAATGACTTCTGGAGCACCAGAACCCACAAAATGACACAGAGAAGCTAATCTCCCACTGAGGACAGTCCGGGAGCCCAGCAGAGAGTGGCCAGTTTCACAATCTGGGAGCTGAGCCCAAGTCCACGTGAGTTGGAGGTTTTAGCCCCAGGGCGGCTGGACCAGCAGCCAGCTGGAGGGCTCCAGAACACCAACAGCTGTGGCATTTCCAGAATTGCCAACACATAGATGCCAACTTCAAAGTGAGAGTTCAGTGCCCTATATATTTTGGGACTGGTTGGGAGAGTGCAGTCAGCTTCTTCCCCTGGGAGCAAGAAGCCACTGAGGAGCCATCACAGCTTGTGCCACATTGAACTGTAGGGGAATATGGCGATCAGTCTGGGAGTAATCGCTTTTGCTTTACCCTACTGGGATCTGGATTGCAAGCTGGGGAGGAGGTCTTGGGGTGTGTGTCCAGCTTGCCAGAGTGTGTGGAAGCTTCACAGAGGCCACCCAACTAATACACCCAGCAGTTGAGAAAACCCCACATTTTGCGACAGAAGCTCCCCTGTCTGGTGGCAGAGTCCTACTGTGCAAAAAGCCCAAAAGTCAAGTAATTGAGTGGCAACATGCCTAGGCAAAGGAAACAAAACAAACAAAAAGTGCAACATTAGACTCCTATTTTGCGGGCAAAGAGGATCAACGCATGGAACAGGAGGAGGACTGTGAGGTCAGAAATCTTGCACCAAAAGGCCCAACTGAAAATACGAGCTGCTTATAGGCAATAGAGGACCTTAAAAAGCAGATAAGAGAAGTGGGAGAAAATTGGGTAGAGAAATGAGAAAGATGAAGGAAAAGTATGAAATGAGGGTCAACAGCTTGACTTAGGAAAGTAACACTTTAAAAAAGAGACTAACTCAAATGGGAAAAGAGGGTCAAAAATGCAATGAGGACAAGAATGCCTTAAAGAGCCAAATTTGCCAGATGGAAAAAGAATCTCAAAAGCTCACTGAGGAGATTCATTCCTTCAGAGTTAGACTGGAGCAAATGGAAGCTAATGACTTTATGAGAAATCAAGATGCTGTTAAGCAGATCCAAACAAATGAAAGAATAGAAGGCAATGTGAAATATCTCATGGGAAAAACCACTGACCTGAAAATAGATCCAGGAGAGACAATTTAAAAATTATTGGACTACCTGAAAACCATGATCAAAGAAAGAACCTAGAAATCACCCTTCAAGAAATTCTCAAGGAAAATTGCCCTGATGTTTTAGATCCAGAGGGCAAAATAGAGGTTGAAGGAATTCACCGATCACCTCCTGAAAAAGATCCCAAAAAGGAGAGAATATCACAAGCAGCCAGGAAGATACAAATTCAATATTGTGGAAATGTAATCAGGATAACACAGGATCTGGCAGCTTCTACACTGAGGGATCAAAGGGCATGCAATATGATATTCTGGAGGGCAAAGGAGCTGGGATTAAAACCAAGAATCACCTACCCAGTAAAACTGAGTATCATGTTTCAGGGGAAAATATGGTCATTCAGTGAAATAGAGGAATTTCAAACATTCTTGAGGAAAAAAAACAGAGTTGAATAGAAAATTTGACATTCAGACACAAGAAGCAAGAGATGCTTGAGAAGGTAAAAAGGGAAAAGAAATGAAAAAGAACGTGTCAAAGTTGAACTATTTACACTCCTACATGGAAAAATGATAACCGTAACAGAGGAAACCTTTCTCAGTATGAAAGTAACTGAAGAGGGGCGGAGACAAGATGGTGGAGTTGAAACAGCTCTTCCAAGGTGCTCTGCCCCACACCACTTCCAAACTACGTAAAAGGTGGACTCTGAACAACTTCTGGAGCTCCAACACCCACAGAACGACACAGAGAAGCTAACCTCCTGCTGAGGACAGCCTGGGAGCCTGGCAGGGAATGGCCAGCGCAGCGTTCTGGTAGCAGACAGCCCGGTGCTGTGGGAATGGCCAGCACAGTCCTCTGGGAGTGAGCCCAGGCCTGTGTGAGCCATGGCTTTAGCCCCAGGGTGACTCCGCCGGAAGCCAGCTGGATGGAACCCAGAACACCAGCAGCTGTGGTGATTCCATAATTATCAACACAGATATGCCTAGGACAAAGTGAGAGGTTAGTGCCCTATAGTCTTTGGGACCAGTATTTGGGGAATGGGCCAGGCTTCTTCCCCTGGGGCTGAGAAGCAGCTGAGGAGACAAGGCACAAATGCCATTTTGTAGCTTCAGTTGCAGCTTCAGCTCCTGGTCTACAAACTGTAGGGAGATCCAGTGATCAGCCTTGGGGGTTAAGAAACAATTTCAATATTGTGGAAACACAATCAGAATAGCACACGACCTGGCAGGTTCTACACTGAGGGATCAAAGGGCACGGAATATGATATTCCAGAGGGCAAAAGAGCTGGGATTAAAACCAAGAATCACCTACCCAGCAAAACTGAATATCTTCTTTCAGGGGAAAATATGGTCATTCAGTGGAATAGAGGACTTTCAAGCATTCTTGAGCAAAAAAAAAAAAACAAAAAACAGAGTTGAATTGAAAATTTGACATTCAGACACAAGAAGCAAGAGATTCTTGAGAAGGTAATCAGGGAAAAGAAATCAAAAGGAACTTACCAAAGTTGAATTATTTACATTCCTACATGGAAAAACAATAATGGTGACTGATAAAACCTTTTCTCAGTATGAAAATAATTGAAGAAGTGTATGTGGGCATATGAATACATATGTGAATGTGTGTATATATATATTTACAGTTATACATGGATAGAGGGCACAGGTTGAATTTGGTGGGAAGGGATGATACTTAAGGGGTGAAGTTAAGAGGTGAGAGAGGAATGTGGCAAGAGGAGATTTGGAGAGACAGGGTAGGGTAAACTATCTCATGTAGAAGAGGCAAGGGGAAGTGGTTGCATGGGAGGGGTAGAACAGGAAGGCAAAAAGGCAAAACCATATTCTCATTGAATTTGACTCAGGGAGAGAATGACATACATACTAATTGGGATATCTCACCCTGCAGGAGAATACGGGGAAGGGGGATGAGAGCGGGGATGATGGTAGGGGAGGGCATTCTGGGGGGAGGGGAGGTTGGAAGTACCCACTTTTGAAGAGGGACAGGATCAAAGAAGGGAATGGACCAGGTTGGGGGTGGGATGGGTGGGAGGGAAATATAAGCAGTCTTTTACAATATATCTACTATGGTAATGTTTTGCATAGCTATACATGTACAACACATACTGAATTGCTTATCTTCCCAAAGGGAGTGGGTAACAAGGGAGGAAGGGAATGGATCTGAAATTCAAAGTTTTAAAATGAAATGTTTCAAATATATATAAATACTATTATTAATACTATTTTGCATGTAATTGAGAGATAAGATGTGCAGGCATTGGGGCACACAGATTCACCTTGCCCTAATGGTAAAGTCAAAGGGGGTATGGGAGAAGATGTGGGAGAGAGTAGATCAGATGAGGGGATATCTTGTGGGACTGCTATTCTGGCGTGGTGGATAGGGGAAAAATGGGAACAAAATTGTAACTCAAAATCTGGCTGAAATGAATGATGTAAACCAGAAGTTAATAAGCGTTTGTCAAAAAAAAAAAAAGAAAATATCTGAAGAAGGGTATATGGGCATATGAATACATATGTGAATGTGTGCATATATGTTTACAGGTATACATAGATAGAGGGCACAGGTCAAATTTGGTGGGAAGGGATGATACTTAAGGGGTGAGATTGATCGGTGAGAGAGGAACATAACGAGAACAGATGGGGAGAGACAGGGTAGGGTAAACTATCCCATGTGGAAGAGGCAAGGGAAAATGGTTGCAGGGGAGGGGAAGAACAGGAAGGCAAAAAGTCAAAACCTTATTCTCATTGAATTTGGCTCAGGGAGAGAATGCCATACATACTAAATGGGATATCTCACCCTACAGGAGAGTGGGGGGGAGAGGGATGGGGAGGAATGATGGAAGCGAGTGCAGGCTGGGGGAGGAGGGAAGTTGGATGCACCCACTTTTGAAAAGGGACAGGATCAAAGTGGAGAGTGGACCAGGTGGGAGTTGGGATAGGAGGGAGGGAAATATAATCAGTCTTTTACAATACATCTACTTTTGTAATGTTTTGCATAACTACACATGTACATTATATAATGAATTGCTTATCTTCCCAGTAAGGGTGGGGTACAAGGGAGGAAGGGAATGAATCTGGAATTCAAAGTTTTAAAATCAAATGCTTTAAAAATATATAAATACTATTATTAATACTATTTTACATATAATTGGGAGATAAGATGTGCAGGCATTGGGTCAGGGGGATTCACCTTGCCCTACTGGAAAAGTCAAAACGGTTATGGGAGAAGAGATGGGATAGAGCAGATTGGATGAGGGGATATCCTGTCAGACTGCTATTCTGGGGTGGGGGTTAGCAGAAAATGGGGGGAAAAGGTAACTCAGAAATTAATAAAGCATTTGGAAAAAAGAATAATAAAGGGGGATAGGCTGCAAGGTAAAGGAGGGGTAACAGGAAGACTAAATCTAGGGACAGATTAAATAAGCAAAATAAAAGTGGTTTAGAGAGGATATCATGAAGAGAGGTTTATAAAGGAAGATCAATCACAAGACCATGAGATTGAAGTCTAGGTGTAGAGAAGAAAAAAGGGACAGGCTTGTGAAAACATGTTCCATCAAACAGAAATCATTTATACTGATCACAATACTGTTTCATACTCCCTCTTTTTTAGATGTGAAGAGGAGATGAGGAACACAGAGGGGAAAAGCACAATAGTATGGGGAAAAATATTTAAAATGGAAAAAGTTTATTTTTGTATTGCTTTTACAGATGAAAGCAATACAGGAAAGATTAGATGGGAAACAGTTAACTTCAGTGGGGGCAATTTGTAACAAGATTCTCTGATAAAAATCGCATTTTCAAGATACATAGGAACTGATCTGAATGTGTAAGAATAAGAGATATTCCCCAAAGGATTAATAGACAGAAAATAAGAATAGGCGGTTCTCAAGGCAAGAAATTATCTATAGAAATATTAAAATGCTCTAAATAACCATTATAAATCCACAATAATTGCTATAAGAAATGATGAATATGATTTCAGAAAAACTTGGAAAGAATTGATGCAGAGCAAAATGAGCAGAGCTAAGAGAACATTGTATATAGTAACAGCAATCTTATACAATGAACAACTTTGAATGATTTAGCTCTTCTCATCATTACAAAGATCCAAGACAATCCCAAAGGATTCATGATGAAAAATGCTATCTGCCTCCAGAAAAAGGACTGATGCAGTCTGAATACAAACCAAAACATCTTCCTTCCTTCCTTCCTTCCTTCCTTCCTTCCTTCCTTCCTTCCTTCCTTCCTTCCTTCCTTCCTTCCTTCCCTCCTTCCTTCCTTCCTTCCTTCCTTCCTTCCTTCCTTCCTTCCTTCCTTCCTTCCTTCCTTCCTTCCTTCCTTCTTTCCTTCCTTCCTCTTTGCTTTCTTTCTTTTTTCCCCTCCCTTTCTTTTTTGGTTCTAGTCTTCTTCCACAAAATGACTAATATGGGAATATGTTTTACCTTATTGCACATGTATAACCTACATCAGATTCCTTACCATCTCAGGGTGGGGAGATGAAAGATAAGGAGGGAAAGAATTTGGGATTCAAATTTTTTTAAAGTGTTAATTGTTTTTAGATATAATCGGGGGAAAAGAAAATGTTTCTAAAAATAAGTGAATAATAAGGCAACTTTGAGGTTGCATCTCAAAGTCATTAGATTGACAAAGTTGACAAAAAAGAAAAATGTCAAATGTTGGATGGGCTACTGCAGAAAAGTACATTGATGAATTATTGGTGTAGTTGTGAGTTGGCATAGTCACTCTTTAAAACAATTTGGAACCAATCAAAATGTTACTAAATTGTTTGTTTTCATTTCTGTAGCAATACTACTACAAGGCCTCTACCCCAAAGACAGAAAAAAAGAGAACAAGGTCGTATATTTAATTAAAAACATTTATAGCAACTCTTTTGGTGGTAGTAAGGAACTAGAAATTGATTGGGTACACATCAATTTGGGGACTGACTAAAAAATTATCATGCAGAATGTAATGAAATGATAGTGGACTATAAGAACAGAAGAAAGAAAAAGTTTCAAAGAAAACCAGGGAGACACATATGTATTGAGGCAGAGTTGTGAAGGAACCCAGGAAAACTATTTACATTTTGATATCAACACTGTAGAAGTGAATAATTTTGAAAGGCCTAATGCTTCTGACCAATGCTATCACTAATCATATTTCTAGTGGAATGATGAGGAAGAATGCTACCTACCCCTAAACAGAGGGGTGATAGAATAATATTCAAAATAGACTAATATTCAAATTGATACATATTTGAGCTTGGGGAACATGGGGATTTGTTTTGCTTGATTATGCTTCTTTATTATCAGGATTTTTCTTTTTTTTCCAACTTGAGGGGAGAAGAGGTGCAACACAGAAAAAATAGACAACTAAAAGAATTTTTTTTAGATTGTTTCAATCTGCATTTAAATTCCACAGCTCTTTCTCTGGATCTAGATATCTCTTTCAATCATGAGTCTTTTGGAGTTGTCTTATAACCAAGCATTGCTGAGAGGAGCCCGGTCTACAGAAGTTAGTCACCATACATATGTTGTGTCTATGATTGTGTACAGATTTCTTCTGGTTCTGCTTTTCTTGCTCAGCATTAGTTTATATAAGTCTCTCCAGGTTATTATGACGTCTGTCTGCTCCTCATTTCTTATAGCACAGTAGTATTCCATTACATTCATATACCACAACTTGTTCAGCTATTCCCCAATTGATAGGCATCCCCTTGATTTCCAATTCTTTGCCACCACAAAAAGAGCCACTATAAATATTTTTGTATGTATGGGTCCTCCTTCCACTTCTCTGATCTCTTTGAGATATAACCCTAGAAGTGGTATTGCTGGGTCAAATGGTATGCATTTATTTATAGCCCTTTAGGCATAGTTCCAAATTACTCTCCAGAATGGCTGGATCAGTTCACAACTCCACCAACAATGCAAACTAAGAGAAAATTTAATCAAAAATATATGTCATAATGAAATGGCATACTCACCAAAGGCACTTGACACTGTGAAGACTGCGAAGGAGGGGATCCAGGGAAGTCCAGATCATAGAACAATTCCTTGTCAATAGAAAAGTCCTCCAGGTGATGTTATTAGTAGATGATTCTCTGCTGATTATATCAAACCTGAGAACATTGCAAGACCTCCTGGAAATCTTCTATAATCACTCAGCAAAATCTAATCTGTCCAATCACACAGGAAAGATCAAGCCAATGAGAATGACTGTTGTCCAGATTTCTACTTTCATTTGGATGTACACCCATAATGCTTGTATGTACCCAGTGCATATGAAAAATGAGTGGGACCTATAACTGGATAGGAAAAAGAGAAAACAGTTCAGGAAATTGATAATTATTCTTACTGACTCTAAGGTTCCCACGAAAGAATAAAGCCATTTTCCTCCACCCTCTATCCAAACATTTTACTGGTATTTCTATAAGAAAATGAAATATGGAATGCCATTACCTCTGGGGAAAAAAAAGTGGAATCCCTGAGTAGGCACTTTACAGGGGCATGTTAGGTAAAGATAGGCTTAAAAACATAAACAAAGAGGAATTCTTAAGGCAGGAGTAAAGGATATCATCAAGGAATTGTGTCACAAAGAGAAATCATAGTGGTCTTGTGTCAGGTGTGGGATACAAAGAGGACAACCAGATTGCTCCCAGTCCTGGGAAAAGAAAGAAATGTCTCTAGTATCTTGATTGAACTTCCCAAGGTGAACTTTTGGGAAAACATGGACAAGAGTGTCACTGAATGAGGTAGAAATAAATGGAATGCAATCTGTATCAAATGGAGGGAACTTTCAAATCAATGAAATTCTAGATTCTTTGGGATCCCAATAATTCTTTGGATTCACTGTATTTTAATGTAATGGCCCGAATTCTGGACTTGGAAATACAGGACTTGAGACTGAACTCTATTCTGCTCTTTTCTCTTTGTGCAGCTGGCATGGTGCAGTGGGAACAGGCCTAGCTTGGAATCAAAGGGCTTTATTTCCTATTCAAGCTCTGATACATTTGTAAAACTGCTAAAACCACATAATTTTCCTAAGCCTCCATTTTTCTTCATCTGCTATTTAAAGTGCTTGAATTAGATGAACCCTGAGGCCCCTTACAGCTATAAGATATGATCCTGAATAATCTCTTTAGGATAAAGACCTAACAGTGGTATTGCTGGATCAAAGGGTATGCATAGTTTTATTGCTCTTTGGGTATAGTTCTAAACTGTTCTTCATAATTGCTAGACTAATTTACAACCCCACCAATAATGCATTGATAACCTATATTTTCCACATCCCCTTCAGGATTTGTAATTTTCCTTTCTGTCATGTTTGCTAATTGGATAAGTGTGAAGTGGTATCTCAGAGCTATTTTAATTTGTAATGGTTTAGAATATTTTATGTGACTATTGATAACTTATATTTCCTCTTTTGGAGGGTCTTTAGCTTCGTTTTTTAAAAAAATATATAGGCAACTGAGTCAAATGTAGAAGAATAGAAACCATTCATCAATTCAATAAATGGTCAAAGGAGATAAAAAGGCAGTTTTCAGATGAAGAAGTTAAAACTATCTATAGTCATATAAAAATGCTCTAAATCACTATTGATTAGAGAAATGCAAATTAAAACAACTCTGAGGTATGACATCATACCTATCAGATTGGCTAACATAACAAAATAAGAAAACGATAAATGTTGGAGAAGATGTAGGAAAATTGGAACACTAACTAATGCATAGTTGGTGGAATTGTGAATTTATTCAACTATTCTGGTGAGCAATTTGGAACTATGCTCAAAGGCCTATAAAACTGAATAATTCAGCAACATGACTAACATGGAAATATAGTTGATATGATATATTGATATTACATGCTGTCTTGGGTGGGGGGATATTTAGAACTCAAAATCTTTTTTTTTTTTTTTGCCTTTTTTGGAGGGCAGTTGGGGTTAAGTAACTTGCCCAAGGTCACACAGCTAGTTTTTTTGTTTGTGTGTGTGTTAAGTGTCTGAGTCCGGATCCGAACTCAGGTCCTTCTGACTCCAGAGCCGACGCTCTACTCACTTTGCCACCTAGCCGCCCCTTGAACTCAAAATCTTATAAAAGCAAATATTGAAAACTAAAAATAAATAGATAAATGAGGCCTTTATCAGAGAAACTTGATGTAAAACAACTTTCCCTATTTTCTTTCTTCTTTCTAATTTTGGCTGCATTAGTTTTGTTTGTACAAAGGCTTTTTAAATTCAATTAATCAAAATTATTTTGTTTCCCCATGATCCTCTTTATTTCTTGTTTGGTCATAAAACTTCCTTTATCTTTTCATATTTTCCCATGCTCCCCTAATTTACTAATAATATCAATTTTATACCTAATTCATTTATACATTTTGATCTTATTTTGGTATACCAGGTGAGATGTTGTTTTATTCCCATATGCCAACCTGCTTTCTAGTTTTCCTGGAAATTTTTGTCAAATATTGAGTTCTTACCCCCAAAACTTGGGTCTTTGGATTTATCAAATGCTAGATTACTGTGGTCATTTACTATTATGCATTGTGTACGTAATCCATTCCACCACGCACCCACCACTATTTCTTAGCCAGTACCAGATCATTTTCATGATCACCACTTTGTAAATACTTTGAAATCTGGAACTGCTAAGACACCTTTCTTCACATAAAAAAAAGTACTCCCTTGATATTCTTGTCTTTTTGGCCTTCTAAATGAATTTCATTATTTCTTTAGCTCTATAAAGTAATTCTTTGGTAGTTGATGGGTATAGTACTTAATAAGTAAAGTAATTTAAATTGTAGTTTTTATTATAACCTACATACACTATTTTTAGATATAACTTTTATTTGTGTGAAAAGTATTTTGCAATTGTGTTCATAATAGTTCCTGGTTTTTTTCTTGGCAGGTAGACTTCCAAGTATTTTATATTGTCTCCAGGTAATGTAATTTCTTTTTCTATCTCTTGCTGTTGAGTATTTTTGGTAGTATGAAGAAATATTGATAATTTGTGTTGGTTTATTTTATATTCTACAAAATTGCTGAAAGTGTTCATTGTTTCAACTAATTTATTAATTGATTCTCTGGGGTTCTCTAAGTATACCATGATATCATTTGCAAAGAGTTATAGTTTTATTTCTTCATTGATTGTTTTTGTTCCTTCAATTTCTTTTGCTTGTCTTGTTGTTATGGCTAGCATTCCATGTATAATATTGGACAATAGTAGTGATAATAGACATCATAACTTCTCACCTAATTTTATTGAGAAAGTTTCAACTTAATACCCAGTACAGATAATATTTGCTGTTTATTTTAGATAGATATTACTTATCATTTTAAGAAAGTTTCCATTTATTCCTATGTTTTCTAGTGAGGGTTTTTTTTTGTTATTTTAAGAACAGATTGTTTTGTCAAAGACTTTTTCTGCACCTATTGATATAATCATATGAATTTTAATGTTTTTTTCTTATTAATATGGTCAGTAATGATGATAGTTTTCCTAATATTGAATCAATCCTGCATTTGTGATACAAATTCCACCTTCTATTAGTATATGATCTTAGTGCTATATTGTTATAATCTCTTTGCTAGTGTTTCATTCATAATTTTTGTATCAATATTCATTAGGGAAATTATCCTATAGTTTTGTTTGTCTATTTTTGGTTCTCTGTTGTATAAATATCCAAGTCATATTTGTGTCATAAAAGAAAAATGGTAGGGCTCTTTCTTTGCTCATTTTTTCAAATGGTTTGTATTGGGATTAATCATTCCTTAAATGTATGGTACAATTCACTTGTGAATCTGTCTGGTCCTGGGTTTTTTTTCCTTAGGGAGCTCATTTATAGCTTATTTAATGACTTTTTGTAAGATAGGGTTACTCAAGTATTCTATTTTCTCTTCCATTAATCTGGGCAGTTATAAATATTCATCCATTGCACTTAGATTGTCAGATTTATTGGTAAATAATTGAGAAAAATAACTCTTAATAATTGTTTTAAGTTCATCTTCATCAATGGCACATTCACCCTTTTCATTTTTTATAATGGCAATTTGTATTTTTCTTTCTTTTTAAATGAAATTAACCAATTATTTATCATTTTATTTTTCCCTCAAAACCAGTTTCTCATTTTATTTATTAGTTCAAGGATATTTTAAAACTTTCAATTCACTAATCTCTTCTTTATTTTTCAGGATTTTCCTTTTGGTGTTTAATTGGAGATTTTTAAATTTGTTATTTCTTTAGTTTTTCTTTTTATTTGATTACCCAATTCATCGGTTTGCTGTTTCTCTCCTTTATTGATGTATGCATTTAAAGATACAAACTTTCCTCTGAGTTTTGCTTTGGTTGCATCCCACATATTTTGGAATATCATTGTATTGTTGTCATTTCCCTTAATGTAATTATTGTTTCTATAATTATATAATTTGTTCTTTGACTTACTCAATTTTAGGATTGGATTATTTAGTTTTTACTTAATTTTTGATTTATGCTTTAATGGAGTGTTAAATGCAAAAATAGGTACATTTAATATTCCTGCTTTTCTGCATTTCATTTTGAGATTTGTATGCCATAATACATGGGCAACTTTCATGAAGATGTTAGGTATACCTAAGAAAAAAGGTGCACTGATTTCTATTCCCATTTAGTTTTCTCCAGATGTCTATCATATCTAACTTTTCTAGGATTCTAGTCATCCCTTGATTTCTTTCTTATTTATTTTAATGGTGAGATTTATCTAGCTCTCAGAGAGGGAAAAGAGGGGAAAGTAGAGGTTCCCAACATGTATAGTTTTACTATTTTCTCCTGTAATTCTTTTAACTTTTCCTCTAAGTATTTGGTTGCTATGCCATTTGGTGCACATATGTTTAATATTGATATAATTTCATTTCCTATGGTGTCTTTTATCAAAATGTAGTTTCTTTGTTATCTCTTTTATTTAAGTCTTTTTTTTGTTTCACTTTGTCTAAGCTTATGATTGCTACCCCTGTGTTATTTTTTCTAATTTAGTTGAAACATAATAGATTTTGTTCAATATCCTTATTTTAATTCTGTGTGTATGTGTGTGTGTATGTGTGTGTGTGTGTGTGTGTGTGTGTGTGTTTTAATAAGCACAAATTGTTGGATTCTGGATTCTAATCTATTCTGCTATATTCCATTTTATGGGTGAGTTCATCTCATTCACATTTACAGTTTTGATTATTAACTGCAAATTTTTGCCCATTCTATTTTCTTCTGTTTTTTCTTCTCTCTTTTATCTTGTTTCTTCTCTAAAATCTGTTTTGCTTTTGACCAATACATACTTTTATCATTTCTTCCCTTTATAAGCTCCCCCCATCCCTTTTTTGGTCCCCTACATCTTTTACTTCCTTATTTGGCAAGATAGATTTATTTTACCAGTTGTGTGTGTGGGAGGGAGGGAGTTCTGTCTTTGTACCAATTTAGATGTAAGTGAAATTAAAACTTTACCCACCACTCCCCACCATTTCCCCCTTCACTGTAAAAGCCCTTCCTTAATCACATCTTTTATGTGAAATAATTTTCCTTCTTGGTCCTCTCTCTTCCTCTTCTCTTAGCTCATTCTATTTTCTCATTTTTCCCATTTTTTCATATCATCCCAACAATTTTCTCACTTACAAATTACACACATCACCTTGCCATATAGAAAAATAAACACATCAATATTATTGAGTTCCTTATTATCTCTCTTTCTTCTTTCATGTTTACCTTTTTGTGCTTCTTTTACGTCTTGTGTTTGAATATCAAATTTTCTATTTAGTTCTAATCTTTTCATTAGAAATCCTTGAAAGTTTTCTATTTCATTGTGTGTGTGTGTGTGTGTGTGTGTGTGTGTGTGTCTTTCCCTTGAAGAATTATGCTCAATTTTGCTGGGTAAGTTATTCTTTTTTATTTTCTTGCTTTTTTGGAGGGAGGGAGGGAGGGAGGGCAATTGGGGTTAAGTGATTTGCCCAACATCACACAGCTAGTAAGTGTTAAGTCTCTGAGACTGGATTTGAACTCAGGTCCTCCAGACTCCAGGGCTTGTGCTCTATTCACTGTGGCACCTAGATGCCCCTGGATAAGTTATTCTTGACTATAATTCCAATACCTTTGCCTTTTCTGTCCCTTTATAGTTTTAATGTGCTGCCTGCTCAATCTTATGTAATCCTGACTGTGGCACTATGTTTTTTGAACATTTTCTTTCTGGCTGCTTGAAGTATTTTCTCTTTGACCTGGGAGCTCTGGAATTTGACTTATATTTCCTGGGAGTTTTCATTTGGAATCTCTTTCAAATGGTGATTGGTAGATTCTTTAAATTTCTATTTTACCCTTTGTTTCTAGGATATTGAGTCAGTTTTCTTTAATAACTCCTTGAAATATGATTTCTGTGTTCTTTCTTTGATTGTGGCCTTCAAGTAGTCCAATAATTGTTAAATTATCTCTCTTCAATCTAATTTTCTAGCTCAGTTGCTTTTCCAATGAGATATTTTCACATTTTCTTCTATTTTTTTTCATTTTTTGGTCTTTGTTTTATTGTTTCTTGATGTCTCATGTAGTCATTAGTTTCAATTTGTCCAATTCTGCTTTTTAATGCATTACTTCCTTTAGGATTTTTTTTTCCTTTCTTACTAACCTGTTAATTGCCTTTTATTATTTTCTTCCTTTTATTCCATTCCTTAACTTAATTTTCCCACTATCACCCTTATTTGAGTTTGGAAATCATTTTTAAGTGCTACTAAGAATTCTTGTTTGACTTGTATCCAATTCACATTTTTCTTTATAACTTTGTGTGTAGCTCATTTGACTTCATGATTTTCTTTGTGTCTTGATCTTCCCTGCTTTTTATGTTCACATTCTTTTTGTTATTGTTGTTTACTCCTGCTCTGCACCTATTTCTTGATTTTGAACTTTATGTTAAATTTGTGCTCTGTTGCCTGTGTGAGGGTGGTGATGACATTAGAAATATACTCTCTCAATTTTAAATCTTTTTCAACTGCTGTTTCAGAGCGCTTGGAGATAGCAAGACTGGGTTTCAATGCTTCCAAGGTAGTTTGATTTGGGAAAGGTATGGTCACTGTTCTCTCAGTCTGCACTTTGGTCCTTATTAAAAAACAAACAACAATAACAAAAACCTGATCCCTTGAAATTACAGTTGATACTGTTCCTCAAGGTCCCTGATCCTTTGGGACCCAAAGGGATACTTTTCCTCAGGGTCCTTGATCCCTTGTGACTACAAATGATACCTTCTTTCTGGACTTTCTCTCCTTGTTTGAAAAATTCTCCTTTTCGGCCCTTGAGTAATGACCAAGAAGGTCAATTTATAAACAATTTATTTGCCCAACAGCCTCTCATCTTGTGTTTGGTGCTAGCACAAGAGTCTACCATTATCTTTTTCTTATCAAATTCCAAGTCTTAATATTTTCTCCAACTTGAGACCTCCTGTAGCTGCTGCTGCTTTTATCACTATGATCTCGTCCCACCACTGGCATTTTATCCATGTGGGCTGAGGCCAGCATCTAGCTCTGTGTCACAGATATTTCTTCCTGACTTCCTATGTTGCCTTAGTCTAGAAGAAAGACTCACTCTCACTTTTAGTGGTCCCACCACAACAACATTAGATTTGATATGTAATTTTAAAGTTGTTTGGAGGTCAATTTTGGGAGAATTCAACTGAGTGCTTTCTCTATTCTGCCATATTGGCTCTCCCTTGTTTCTTTAAGAGGTCAGCTTGAGTGTCCCATCAACATAAAGCCTTTACAGATTCCTCTAAGTGTTAGTGACTCTTGTCATTGAAGTTTACTTTTTCTTAATTCATGTAGATTTCATACTTTATTTTATTTAAGTTTTCTCCCCTGATATAATATGAGCTCCTTGAAGGCAAAGACTTTTGTTGCTGTTTGTTTGTTTTGTCATTATCTTTTTAGCTCCTAACATATTTCCTGGCACATATCAGGCAATTATTAAATGACTATTGGTTAAATAATTGTATATTTTTCTCATCCTCTTTCTAAACTTCAAATTCCATGTAGTACCAGGAAAATGTTTTGCCCTTTTAAAAACATTTTTCCTTGGCACCTGACGCATTCTATACACACATATTAGGAATTTAAAATATATTTGCTGTATTAAATTGAATTTATAAAATTTCTTTTGAAAGTTTTTGTGACTGGCATTATGCTGTTAAAGAACTGCCCAAGCAGCATAATACTTGAGTACTATCTCTTGAATAGAGTACAAAGATTTTACAATATTATTGACCTCCAATCTCTTAAAGATTTAAGTTATTCGGGTAAATTTGTAAGAGAAAAGAAAAAGAAATAAAATATCTCTATGTCATTTAAACATGATCTTCTGGACCATTCTATTTGATTTTATATTGTTTAGCACAGTTTGCACTACATAATACAGTATTCTGCTTGCATAAAATATATTTCAGGTTACTGCAGTGACTACACACAGGGCAGCAAACACATGTTGTATGCAGGACCCTGTGGAGCTTCTCCTCTGTACAGAGCACACCAATGCAAATATTGGTATTTCCTATAGGAAAATGGCATTTTTTATTAGATTCAGAAAGGGGGGGTAACATACAAGTAAGGCATGAACAAATACATAGCTTTGCACACCCAGCTGAACTTTCTTAATATAGTATGTAGCTTGTTCTTCCATAAGATAGCAAATAACATGATAATTCTACCATACTGCCAATAATAAAGTAGCCAACATATTTTATGCACATCAGTTTTATGTTGTCTTATACATTTTAAAATAGTATCTTCAAAATGCTCACTCTTAATTTACATTTTATCCATCACTTATTTTATTTCCACAGATGTATGAACAATTGTTCTGTTAGGGCTCTCTGCTCAGCCCACAGATGTCTCTCCAGCTGCTCTCTTTTCCAAGGGGGAATTTTTTCTTGGAAGCAACCATGAAAGGTTTTTATAGTTGTAAAGCTTTTTCCCTCCTCCTCTCAATGCCCCTACCCTCAAAAACCACTGTCCTAAACTAATTGACTAATTGAAGGACCTAGACATTATATCAAGAGTATCCAGAAATGGGAACCATAACTGTGTGATTCTGAATCATTTAAAGTGCAGTAAATGATTTTAAAATTGCTAAGTTTGGGGAATAGGCTCACCAATGAGCTTGCTTTCCCTTCTCTCTCATTTCTATCAATAAGTTGACATCCTTCAGCTGGGTATAAATTGTCATAATTCACTCAAGAAGAAAAAGGAAAAAAACTTAGTCTAGGCAAAATTACTCAAGTAGGAATACAACTGGAGGGATTTGAGTGCATTGTTCAAATTGTGTATACGTGATCTGAATTCCCTAGAAAATTGCAAACACCCTTCGTTAATTTGTGTTGGGGAGACCAGACCCTGTGATCAAAATGGCATAAATCTTGGTTTGTGTGAGGCTGCGTTTTGCAGCACCATTTCAAAGACATAAGATTGCTTATATCAGATGGCAGGCTATATGTGGCTCCCAATGTAACACAAAAACGGTTGAAACCCTGGAAAAAATCAACATTCTTGCAAAACCATGGTATTGCAAGTGGTTATCACTAAAAGTGAGAGGATGAAAGACACATTATATTGGGGATCAGAAGAATGCACATATTCTAAGTGAGATACTTTAAAAATGAGATTGATTATTAAGTGGATACATGTAAAATATATCAAAATTCTAGATACAGTGAATTTAATTTCTTTAAAATGGACTTGGTAATATACATATTTTCCCTGCATACCAAGAGTTACTATTCATAAATATCTGGAGATTTGAAAGGGAGGAAACAATTCAGGCCAACCAAAATGCGGATCCCTGAAATGAAGCGTAATTGTGCATTGTTTTGTCATGTATGGCAGCTGTATGTGGTGCCTGGATGTCATGGTGATAGACCCCAAAGAAATATGCTAAGAGATGGTTTTAGAGTCAAACTTTTCTTATTCATGAATGAACTTAAGAATGGCCCCCCTTTCACTTCCTGAGCTTGTCTATAAATCTGGAAACCCTTGAATTGGGCTCTTGTTGTATTGCCTGACAGTTTTGTGGATATGACACTGAAGAACTTAAGTCTGTCTTAATAACAGCTTATCTGGTGATTGTTATTTCTCATATTAAAAGCTGGAGGCTGGTTTATGGGCTTTGTTTCTGTGCCATATAATTTGATCCTTAAAAATTTAAGAATATCCACCCTGTGTGTGGGCAGAATGCAGATAAAGGAGATTTTTCTGATATATCAACTTAGCCTGACCTGGATATAAAGTCTTAAGTGTATTTTGATGAGCAGTGTCTGTGTGGGCAGTTTCATATCAGGAGATAGGATGGATATGGATATGTTATCATCTGAACTAGTGTTTGAGAAGGGTGATCTTTATTGAGCTGCAAAAAAAAAAAATCGAGTCATCTTTCCTCCCTCCCAATTAGAGGGCAATCATATGGCACACTTCTTGTGAGTTAACATGAGCCAATATTTGATAGCGATTTCCCTGCCTCCTCTTTCTCTGATTGCTATTGGAACAGTTTTGTTAGCAAGGCATCCATGTATGGAAAAAATAATGGAAAATTTTGGTTGATTTGAAGTCCAAGGTCTCAATTTTAGAAGGGGAATTTCCTTGTGACTTAGTCTTCCATACAGTTTGACAGCTACAAAATCCATTTGCACATTTCCAAGGTTTAACTTCCTCAAATCACAATGTAGGAGTCTAGTGATACAATGGCTCCAGATAGCCATGCTTTGATTATCAAAAAGCTTTTCTCTAGTATTCTCCCTCCCACCCTTTGTACACAAGTACATGTACACAAACAAAAGGTTTAGAGACAGTTTCTCTAGAATTGATGTAAAATCCTAACACCTCCCAAGCACTACCTTAAAACTCTTTTGATTATCATCATGAGGTGTTTGCCCCCCTCTCCCCAATTCTTCTCCTTAATTGTACAACTAATTAACTTCTTAAAGTGGGTGATAGACATTATCTACATGTAATCAATGAGCAGTAGGAAGTCTGTTTAACCAGAAAAGTGCAGACCTCTGGCAGAAATATCAAAAAGGATGAAATAGAGATTTATGATAATTAAAAATATTGTTTTTTCATATTGTCCATGTGAATAGTCTGAAATAATTAACCTGCTTATTCTATATGAGAACTGGCCCTGCTGTGACTGGGTGGGGGGAATTGGTATTTTTATTTGCTTGGCCAAATTATATTCAAACTTGCAGGAATTTTACTGTTACTTTTTTCTTCACAGAAAACTTTCCCCCCTCCTAAAATGTGTAACTTGGATACCAGGTCCTTTTAATGAAGCTTTTGAGTCTTACAAAATATGATTAATCTGATTAGTGATTCAGGCTCCTTTTATGCTTACATTAACTAACACAAAGAGCCCCCCTACAGGTTAAAGTTTAAATGTGGATTACCAGATAAAGCTGGTCCTGACGAGGTTTCTATGGTGCAAGGAAAAATTGGATTTGCCTTTCACCTCATTTCAGACTCTGTCATCCTGGTTTTTGCCCTATTCTCTTGTTCACAGTGAGGATATTAATTTTGCAGTAAAGTCTTTGAGCAATTATGTAGATAGCCCTGAAAAAGCAACATACAAACACAATAAGAAAAGTTTAATTGAAAAAATGGACCCTTGATATTCATTAAAAGAAACAGATAGCTCTAAAGCAAATAGTCTATCTTCAACTGTTTGTGTTAAGCTGCTATTAATCTATAGAATGTGAATGGCAGAAGATGCTAATGTTCACTAGAATATTTTACTTCTACATTTTGATCAGAGAGTAATATTCTGACAAATATCTATCACAACACTCTATTGGAAAAATGGTCATAAAATGCTACCATTAATAATGAAGCAAACTCTTGAAGCCATCTTGGATCAGCATTTGGATAAAGCCAACTGTGCCTTAAAATTACTGCTTGTTTAATTAAAGTTGACTTGGAAAGGAGGACAGTATTAATGTGAAAAGAGTAACATCAAGTTTGGTCATTTTTAGAGAGGTAAGACATGACCCAAATATTAGCCAGCCTAATGTTATTTTTCATTTATCATATGAGTATAAGCTTTGCAATTCTTTGTATTTTCCAGTGAAGTTTGTTATGAAATTTTGATATGTTTTCTCCTCATGGATATCTAGGGAGAAGCTAATAATAATTTATATTTGTGGCCCTGAAATTAATATTTTCCCTTTTCTTTCCTTTATGTTTATTTCTAAAGTACATCCAAATGTCAAATGTAACTTATTGTGAAAATATATTTGATTTCTAGTTGTTATATTATATAGCTATATTAGCTTTGTGGATTTGCTTCATAAGTTTTCTGATGACTCATAAACCGAATCAATTCCTAAATTATTAGGATAAAGGTTGGCAATCCCCCATTTTCATTTATCTCTTCATTTGAAAAAGTGATGGGGAAAAGAATGTTAAATTTATTCAAATGACATAGATTTCAATCCTGACTCTTTCCTTATGACTATGAGTCACCATTGATATTACTTCCTCTTAGTCTGACTCTTAGGGTTGAGTCTCTGGCATGGTACACTATAACAGTTTCTATTTTATTCCCTTTTCTTCCCTTGATCCAAAGCAAAAACCCTTACTTAATGCAATAACTCTTCATAGAAAGAAAGGAAAATCTTTTCATATATAAGAAGTATAGAATCTGGGGCAGCTAGGTGGCACAGTGAATGGAGAACCAACCCTGAAGTCAGGAGGACTTGAGTTCAAATCTGGCCTCAGACACTTAACACTTAGTAGCCATGTGACCTTGGGCAAGTCACTTAACCACAACTGCCCTCCAAAAAGCAAAAAAAAAAGAAGTATAGAAGTCAAGGGTCCTTCTTACATATGTATCCCCCTGTAAGCTGCCTCTGGTTCAAGGCACATTTTAGTGTGGAGTAACATCCACTTAGCCCATAGTTCATGGGCACCCACCAATGTATTTCTTTTACTAGACAGCCATAGGATGCATTAGTTTAAAACAGAAGTTTGTTTTTTTAATCATATTAAGATAAATGGTAAGAAGTTGTCCCATACATACAGTGATACATGGTACAAAAGGTTACTCCCCATCCTTAACACACACACACACACACACACACACACACACACATCACCCTTATAGAGAGAACACAGGTGAAAAGGGAACATGAATGGTGAGGTACATTAGTAGAGAACACACATACAGGACAACACACACCTCTAGTGTCATGAAATCACCAATAACTTCCAAGGAGGTCATCTGATTTTATCCACTATGCTGGGATCTTCTGCTGGTCATTGACAACAGTTTTGTCCTCTGCTACCAAGTACTGATCTTTGCTTCTATAAACCCTCCTTTGCTTATCTGAGAAATTGCCTGAAAGAGCCATCTTTTACTGTTTTGTGTAAATACTAGTCACCAAATTAAAAAGGTCCTTCAGAGTCTTTGTTTATCTTTTGAAGTTACCTCTTCTTACTTGTTTCTTGAATGATCTTAGTCTAACTCATCTGATTTATGTTCAGAAAATTCCTTTTATATACCTTTAGTATTGGGAAACAATTCCCAGAGGCTCTGTTTTGCAAAATTTTTATAAGGTTGTTTTTCAGTCATATCTGGCACTCTGTGATCCCATTTTTGGAGGCTTTCTAGGCAAAAATACTGGAATAACGTGGCATTTCTTCCTCCAGCTCATTTTACAGATTAGGAAACTGAAACAGAGTTAACTGACTTGCCCAGGGTCACACACCTAGGAAGTATCTGAGGCCATCTATGAATTCAAAAAGATGAGTCTTCCTAATGCCAGGCCCAGAACTCTATCCATTCTGCTAAATAGCTGCCCCATTTTTATAATTTGAAGAATTAATTATCTTTAATATTACTTCATTAAACAGAGAAATTGAAAATTTAACATGTAATAAAAATTTTCCTTTATAATAAAATGAAGAAAACTCATCATTATGTAATATCAGTATTTCAAATGTTCTTTGGATTTCTTCATTGTGTATACTATCTTCATTGAGTCAAAAGCCAACCAATCAATGTCTTGGTTCTGGTCACTCAACTTTTGTAGCCACAAATTTTTTTATCATCTTGTGGTTAGGCTCCTTTGTCATGAGATAATTCTTACATATGTTGATCAATTCCTGATCTCATTGATGTCAGAAATCCTTTCATTGCCACAAAGAATAGACCATCCATTCTTTCTCGGGATATGTGATTCTTAGCCTTGACTTTCCATAAGCCCTCTACAAAATCAGCAAAGACTTATTCAATATGTTTGGCTTTCTCTATGACTTTTAACATTTCTTGTATAACAGTGTAACATGGAGATGGTTTGTCTTTTCTCCCTTACTCTCTTTACATAATCTGCCCACCTTTTCTGGTCATATAAGTCCTTGATGATGTGTTTTATATACTTATTTGTGCTTCCCAATAGATATTTTTGGGCAGGTCCTGAAAGTGAACCAATAACTAGAATAAGATGAAAGTACAGGAGTGTGTTTGACTGCTCTTGGGAAATTCTCTTCCAGTGATCCCTTGGAACTCCCTTAACATAAAAATGTTTGTTTGTTTTTTTAAGCTGACTTTTTCATAATAAAATGTGCACATTTATTTTTTCCTCCCATATTTCCAATGTCTTTCAGGGTATAGTACACAGGAGGCTTAAGCTTGTCAAGTTGAAGGAATCTGAGGTTTTATTATTCCAGGAATGTGGGTGTGTGAATTGCAATGGAATTAACTTTGGCAAGACAGCAGTACTGGGGGCTTGATAGTCATCTTCCATACTCTGGGGGCCTAATTTTGAAGAAAATTTAATGTGTGGTCTGGAATGCTGTATATGTATGTTTGTATAAGTCCATATATGTGTGTATACATGTACACATGTATACATCATAATATGTGTGTGCATATACACACATAATATGTGTGTATATCTATATATGTGTATGTATATTTGTGTATATGATATGCAGATTAACTCATTTGGATGCCAATATAAATGTGAATCATAATCAGGGCAATATGTATTCTTCATTGGCTTGTTTTTTTTCTTACCTAATTACTAGACCAATCACTTGTCAGAGACATGAAACTTCCTGAGTAATTTCAGTAGTCATCGATGGCTTGGTTCAGTCAGTACAATGTCATTTGCAAACCAGAACATCTGGTGAAACTCCCCATCTATAAGAAAATTATACTTTCTACAGATTCTGAAATCTCTTACTCTATAAGAGGTAAGTAAAATAAAAAAAAAATGGCAGTAAAATCAGTCTTTTATTTCCCCTCTTCTTCTCCATCCTCCCCACCACCCACAATCCACCAGGCATCAGAGAGTCCAGAGGAGGAGATGCCTTGAGGATCCGTTTTTCCCAGTTTTCTAGCCAACCTCCCCTTCTCTTTCCCCTTTCAGTATACATGCAAATCCCCATCCCCCTGGGAGGCAATCTAGAGACCCCGATCCATTCCAACCCTCGGGACCTTTGGATAAAGTTACCAATTATAATTCTTCCAGCAAGATGGAAGACTACTGGGCTTTACATCTGCTTTGTCAGGATCACAAAACCTTATTTACCTTCCTGCTTTGTCTTCCAGAAGGATCCTGACTCTGTCTTTTCATCATGTATCTAGTTGCTGAAACTCATGTATCTAGTTGCTGAAACTCAAGGTCTTTTTATCTAACATCAATTGAACTGTCCTATATGTACTGTTGCACCCAACTCAGGAAGTAGGCACTGTCTTGCTTTTCCATTTTCATCCTTAATACTTAGTCCAGTGTATAATAAATAGTAAGTGCTTAATAAATATTAACTCAAGTAAATGAACTTAGGTCACCTAGTGCTTTCGAGGTACAGTGGCTTTGGAATAAGAGGACCAGTGTTCAAAATCTGCCTCTGTCCCTTGGGCAATTAATTAAACCTCCACTGCCTCCAGGCTTGTAAGATTTCTAATACAATTGTCCCTTCTACACCATAACTTTCCCTATTGCAGGCCATGAGAAATTAAATGGGAATTTGGGGGAATTTTGTGGAAACCTCAGATGACACACAAAGGCTAAAAGATGACACAGAAAAAGTTCTTTTTTATACAGTATTTTTCCTTAACATTGACCTACATATAGCTTGTGACCAAATACTTTACCCAAATTTTACAGTAAGGTGCTGTAAACACCCCATAAAAGAAAAAGAAAAAATTCAGGCTTTTTCTGTGGTACAAAGGGAAGGTCAAACAAATTTTGTGCAGGGAGTTGGAGGGGGTGCGGAACATAGACCTAATCTCTGCAATGTGGAAGGGATAATTATATTTCTAGATTTCAAAGCCTATGAACCTATTTTATTTTTTTTTATTAAATTTTGTGTTTATTTTTAGTTTACATCATTCCTTTCCACAAGATTTTGAGTTACAAATTTCCTCCTCATATTTCCCCTACCCACCACTCTAAAACAGTGATCCCATTGTATACCTCCTCCCCCAATTTGCTCTCTCCTATATCCTGCCCCATTCCCCCTCCGATATTCCAGTAGGACAAGATGGATCTCTATAATCCCAGTGCCTGTACATCTAATTTCACAGTTAGATGTTTTTTATATATATATATATATATATATATATATATATATATATATATATATATACATACATGCACACACATATATTTAAGCATTTGGTTTTAAAACTATGAATCCCAGATTGTTTCCCTTCCTCTCTCCTCACCCACCCTTACTGGCAAGATAAGCAATTCAATATAGGTTGTACATGTGTAGCTAGGCAAAATATTTCCACAGTGGATATAATGTTAAAGACTGACTATATTTCCCACAATCCTATCCCAATCCCCACTTGTTCTATTCTCTACTTTGACCCTGTCCATTTTCAAAAGTGTGTGCTTCCAACTTCCCTCCCCCACAACCTGCCCTCCCTTCCATAATCCCCTCTCTCATCCCTTTCTCCCCACTCTCCTGTAGGGTGAGATACCCTATGCAGTGTGTATGTCATTCCCTTCCTAAGCCAAATTCAATGAGAGTAAGGTTGACTTATTCCCTTTTGCTTCCTGATCTTTGCCTCCAGTGTAACAGTTTTTCCTTTCGTCTTCTGTATGACATAATTTACCCCATTCTGTCTCTCCCAATCTCCTCTCATTATATTCCTTTCTCACCTCTCAATTTCACCTTTTAAGTATCATCCCTTCCTATTCAATTAGCCCTGTGCCCTCTGTCTATGTATGCCTGTACACATATATACACACATATATGAATTCATAGGCCCATATACCCTCCTATATAGACATATATATGTATGTATACATGCATACATATATGTATATATGTACATATACATATATATGTATATATATACACACATTTATATTCCCTTCAACTATTCTCATACTGAGAAAAGTTTCATACGTTACAGTTATCATTTTTCCATGTAGGAATGTAAATAGTTTAACTTTGATCAGTTCCTTATGATTTCTTTTCCCTGTTTACCTTCTCATGATTCTCTTGCTTCTTTTATCTTAATGTAAAATTTTCTATTTAATTCTGATTTTTTCATCAAAAATGCTGGAAAGTTCTCTATTTCATTGAATGACCGTATTTTCTCCTGAAACATGATACTCAGTTTTGCTGTGTAGGTGATTCTTGGTTTTAATCCTAACTCATTTGACCTCTGGGATATAATATTCCAAGCCCTTTGATCCCCCAGTGTAGAAGCTGCCAAATCCTGTCTTATCCTGATTGTGTTTCCACAATATTCAAATAGTTTCTTCCTTGCTCCTTGTAATATTTTCTCCTTGATCTGGGAACTCTGGAACCTGGCTATAATATTCCTAGGAGTTTTCTTTTTGGGATCTTTTTCAGGAGGCGATTGGTGAAGTCTTTCAACCTCTATTTTGCCCTCTGGTTCTAAAGCAGCAGGGCAATTTTCCTTGAGAATTTCTTTAAAGATGATTTCTAGGTGCTTTTTTTGATCGTGACTTTCAGGTAGTTGGATTGCTGTGCTTGCTTTGCTTCATTTGCTTTCTTATGTTGCCAATCAATTATTTGACTTTTGAGCTTTTTGCCACAGTAGAACTCTGCTTCCAGGGAGGAGAGCTTTGTCCTAAGTTGCTGGGGTTTTCACAGCTGCCAGAGCTATTAGTTGGGTGCCCTCTCAGAAGCCTCCACTGGCTCTGGCACACTGGTCAAGAACCCCAGGACCTCTATCATAGACTGAAGTCCAGATCCAAGCAGGTTAAAGCAAGAGTGTTTACCCCTCAGAATGGTTGCTTGTTCCCCCTACAATCTGCAGGCCAGCAGCTCTGAAGCAGCCATGTGGAGGCAGCTGCTGCACCTCTGCTGCTTCTTCTTCCAGGGGCAGAGGCCAGACCACACTCCCGGACCCCCTGTTCCCTCAAAATCCTTACTGAACTCTCACTTTGTCTTTGGCATTTATGGGTTAATAATTCTGGAAACCAGCACAGCTGATGGTGATCCACTCTCCCAAAGTCCCTCCAGCCCAGGTTGGTTGTGGCCACCCTGAGACTAAAACCACTGACTCATGGGGGGCTGTGCTCAGCTCCCTGTGTGCTGCAATGGACCCTTCCTGCCAGCCTGCCAGGCTTTCTTCAGCATGAGGTTTGTTTCTTTCTGTCACTTTGTGGGTTCTGTATCCCTAAATTTTGTTTAGAGTCACTTTTTATAGGTCTTTGAAGTGCTTATTTAGGGGAAATATGTAGTTATCCTGCTTCTATGCTGCCATCTTTAGAGAGTTCATTATACTGTGCAATTAGATCCTTAAAGTTATTCACAGCAGCAGTTCTCAGGAGAGCTGCTCATGATGGTCTTTGTAGCAATTTACTGGAGTTCTGAAACTTTTCAATTGTAAAGGCAGCAGCTTACTTAAAAAGAGCATTGTAGAACAGTAGATTCAGAATGAACAGAACTGGCTTCAAAGCCTAATTTTGCCCCTTACTATCCATGTGACCTTGGACAAGTCATCCCCCTTCTTTGGCTTTTAATCTGCTCATGCTAAATGAGGAAGATTGTACTAAATGATCTCCAAGGTCCATGATCCTACCCTTGATTTATTCTGTTGTGGTCATCTAGGAACTTGAGTACTGGGGCTATAGCCAGATGGCCACTGAAATTTGTATTCTTTCCCACAAGTGGGTATTTAGAATATTGCTGCCATTTTGGTTCTTGCAGCACATCTTGCAGGCTAGGGGGGAGAGAAGTTGGAAGCACCCACTTTTGAAAAGAGACAGGATCAAAGTAGAGAATAGAACAAGTGGGAAGTGAGATAGGAGGGAGGGAAATATATCTTACATGTTATCTCTATGTTATAGCACAAGAAGAGGCCTCTAAAGTTAAGAAAAAGAAAAAAAAAGGAAGAGAGGTATGTTGAATAGGACTATAATAAAGTGGGCACAATGATTCACTGCTGGAACTATGAATTTGTCCTATCATTCTAGAAACAATTTAAAACTATGCTCTGAAAGTCCCTATAGTATATGTGCCCTTTGACCCAGAGATCCCAGTACCAAGCTGATATGCCAAGAAGATCAAAGAAAGAGGAAAAGGACCCATCTGTAAATACACACACACACACACACACACACACACACACACACAATCACACACATACATACAGAGACATATAGATCAGCAATTTTTATAGTAGCAAAAAATCAAAAATTAAAAGAATGACTATCAGTTTGGGGCGATGACAACAAAATATGATATATTAATATCATAAAATGCTATTTTGCCATAAAAATTATGAAATGGATGTTTCAGTGAAATCAGGAAAGAATTGTATAAACTGGTGCAAAGTGAAGTGAGCAGAATCAGGAGAACATTATTTGCAATAAGAAAGCACTATAAAATCAGACACAACTTTAAAAGCCTGAAGAACTATGATCAACACAAAAACCAATTATTATTCCAGTAGATGACTAATGAAGCATGCTACCTATCTCCTGGCAAAGAACTGATGGATTCAGAGTACACAGTGTGACCCTTTTGTTTTTGGTTGTTTTTTTTTGTTGTTGTTGTTTGTTTTTTGTTTTTGTTTTTTATACATTGACAATTTATTTTATATGTCTATGCATAATTGCTATAAGGGTTTTCTTTTTCTGTTTCCCCTCCCAATGGTGGTAGGTGAATGTAAAAGAAAATTTAGTTTTTAATTTAACAACATTAATTAGCAAAAACAGATCTATAGTAGCAGAACTTCTGGTAATCAAGGGGACAGAAAGAAGGAAAAACGTGAGTCACTTCTCCATTTCCAGGCCAACCCCAGCATCCTCATTCCCTCACCCATCTCTAATATTCCCAACCCCAGTTCTTCTCTATGACAAAATACTCAAGAAATACACTGTCTGACTCTTGAGTACTTCTGTAATCATCTGAACCCTATTTTAGTCCTATCTATACACAAAGCCCCACTCTTTTTCACTTATTCAAAATGTTATCCTTTCTGACCCTTCCTCTTTAGTATCTTTGAATTCTTTTAAGCCTTAGCACAAATCCCACTTCACTCACCTATTAACTTTCTCCTCTGAGGATATCTCCCATCCACTCTGCACTTGCCTTATATGCACTTATTTATAATAATGTTGCCTCTCCAATTAAAATAAAAGCTCCTTGAGGGCAGGGACTTTTTTGCCTTTTCTTTTTATCTCTAGTATTTGGTTCAGTGTCTAGTATAGAGTAAATAGTTATGGATTGATTGATTGATTGATTAATTGTTACTTCCTAAAAAGTTTCAACTAAAAGATGGGAATTGTCTTGGTGGGGGCATTGCTTGCCTTCTGTTTTAAATTGTTAACAGCAATAAAAGAAAAGAAAAATAAAAACTTTTAAAACTTTAATGAAGCTACGTTCTCATTTCATGGGCAGTGGAGGAAGTAGGAAGTCTCTCTATGACAAAGTGAGTGAGTAAAGGAAAGAAAATTTTGCTTCAAGCAATATTTGGTGGCATTCTGAAGGGAATAGGTGAGGAAATAACTGGCAGAAAGAAGAAAAAATGGGTGACAGGCAACCAAGACCTGAACTGAGAATCAGACCTTATATCAATAGCAATCATTTTTGGAGGAAGTTCTGTGACCTTGCTAAAGTAATTTCTACTCTCTGGGTTTCAATTTATTCTTCTCTAAAGCAAGGTATATTGCAGTCTTACTGTCTATGGACTCTCTGACCTACTATTAGCTTGCAAATGGGTGAATATTGGCTTACACTGCCTCAGAGGTATCATGAGCATGCTTCTAGGTTGTCCTGGGTAGCTCTATTCTATACACTGCATCTTGGAATTTTGAAAGCATTTCTCCCTAGTAATCTAACCACATTATTTCTAAGGAAAAGATTCATTCTGGGTTCCAAAAAACTGACCTACCAGGAAATTCTTGGAATATAACTTGTCCCAAAGTTGAGGACTCCCTTTCCAAAAGGGAATCCATTTTCTTCTTTTCTTCTTTTTCTTTTCTTTTCTCCTTTCCTCTCTCTCCTCCCTTCCCCTCCCTTCCTCTCTTTTTCCTTCTTTCTTTCTTTCTTTCTTTCTTTCTTTCTTTCTTTCTTTCTTTCTTTCCTTCTTCTTCTTCTTCTTCTTCTTCTTCTTCTTCTTCTTCTTCTTCTTCTTCTTCTTCTTCTTCTTCTTCTTCTTCTTCTCCTCCTTCTCCTCCTTCTCCTTCTCCTTCTCCTTCTCCTTCTTCTCCTTCTCCTCCTTCTCCTTCTCCTTCTCCTTCTCCTTCTCCTTCTCCTCCTTCTCCTTCTCCTTCTCCTTCTCCTTCTCCTTCTCCTTCTCCTTCTCCTTCTCCTTCTCCTTCTCCTTCTTCTTCTTCTTCTTCTTCTTCTTCTTCTTCTTCTTCTTCTTCTTCTTCTTCTTCTTTTCTCTCTCTCTCTCTCTCTCTCTCTCTCTCTCTCTCCCTCCCTCCCTCCCTCCCTTCCTTCCTTCCTTCCTTCCTTCCTTCCTTCCTTCCTTCCTTCCTTCCTTCCTTCCTTCCTTCCTTTCTTTTCCCCTTCTATTGGAATTGGTCATAGACCAAGCAAAGAAATCTCTTGCTAGTAGAATTCAATTGGTACACGAAATAAGAACTATTTTTGTTCTTTGAAAAAGGGGGGGGGGATCTTTCATTTTAGTGATGCCAGATGTTTCTTTCTTTTTTAGAATTCTTTTTTATTATTTTTTTATCAAATGCTTTATTAACATAGTTTACATCATTTGTTTCTGCACGATTTTGAGTTACAAATTTTCTCCCTATTTTTCCCCTACCACCCCAAAATATCCCCTCCTCCAATCTGCTCTCTCCCATATCTTCTCCCATACCCCCTCCGAATCTCTAGTAGGGCATGGTGGATCTCTATGTCCCAGTAGCTGTATTTCTTATTTCCCAGTTACATGAAAAATAATAATAATAGTATCTCTCTCTCTCTCTCTCTCTCTCTCTCTCTCTCTCTCTCTATATATATATATATATATATAATTTATTTATTTCTAGATATAGATATAAATATATATATAGATAGATAGAGATATAGATAGATAGATAGAGATAGATAGAGATATATATTAAACATTTAATTTTAAAGCATTGAATTCCAGATTAATTTCCTTCCTCCCTTTTTACCCCCACCCCTTACTGGGAAGATAAGCAATTCAGTATTGGTTGTACATGTGTAGCTATGCAAAACATTTCCATAGTGGATATATTGTAAAAGACTGACTATATTTCCCTCCCTCCTGTCACACTTCCCACTTGTTCTATTCTCTACTTCCATCCTGTACCTTTTCAAAAGTGGGTGCTTCCAACTTCTCGCCCCCCCAGCCTGCCCTCCCTTCCATCACCCCCTCTCTCATCCTCTTCCTCCCTACTCTCCTGTAGGATGAGATACCCTATTTTGTGTGTATGTCATACCCTCCCTAAGCCAAATTCAATGGTTATAAGGTTGACCCATTCCCACATGCCTTCCTGTTTTTCCCCCCTATTGAACCCATTTTCCCTTGCCTCTTCTTTATGAGATAGTTTATCCCATTCTATCTCTCCCCATCTCCTCTCATTATATTCCTCTCTCATCTCTTAATTTCATCTTTTAAGTATCATCCCTTCCTATTAAATTGATCCTGTGCCCTCTATGTATAATGTACACATGTATACACACATTCACATATATATTCATACACCCATATACTCCCCTATATAGACATATATATATATGTATGTATGTATGTATGTATGTATTTTTCTATTCCCTTCAACTATTCTTATACTGAGAAAAGTTTCATAAGTTACAATTATCGTTTTTCCTTGTAGAAATGTAAATAGTTCAACTTTGATAAGTTCCTTATGATTTCTTTTCCCTGTTTACCTTCTCATGCTTCTCTTGCTTCTTGTATCTTAATGTCAAATTTCCTATTCAACTCTGATTTTATCATCAAGAATGCTTGAAAGTCCTCTATTCCACTGAATGACCACATTTTCCCCTAAAACATGATACTCAGTTTTGCTGGGTAGGTGATTCTTGGTTTTAATCCCAGCTCCTTTGATCTACGGAATATCATATTCCGAGCCCTTCAATCCCACAGTGTAGAAGCTGCCAGATCCTGAGTTATCCTGATTGTGTTTCCACAATATTCAAATTGTTTCTTCAGAGCCTCCTTTTACATGAACTGGGGGGAGGTGAGAGCCAGAGCCCCACAGAGCCCCACCATCTTGACTCTGCCCCAAAATGTTTCTTTGCAATCAACATCTTGTAGTAGGAAATGAGTCAAACATTTTTCAAAATTCACATCTGAAATCACATGGAAACTGAGACTGATATTCTGGACAGCAGAATGTCTCATAAGCTGATGAAAACTCTGTCAATTGTAATATTTTCTCCTTTATCTGGGAACTCCTGAACCTGGTTATAATATTCCTGAGAGTTTTCTTTTGGGAATTTTTTTCAGGAGGTGATTGGTGGATTCTTTCAACCTCTATTTTGCCCTCTGACGCTAAAACAGCAGGGGAATTTTCCTTGACAATTTCTTGAAGGAGGATTTCTAGGTTCTTTTTTTTAAAGCAATTGGGGTTAAGTAACTTGCTCAAGGTTACATGGCTAGTCATTATTTATGTGTGGGTGCTCATTTTCTGAGGCCAGATTCTATCTCGGGTCATCCCAACTCCTAGGCCAGCACTCTTACTCACTGCGCCACCTAACCGCCCCTGTCTAGGTTCTTTTTTTGATCATGGCTTTCAGGCAGTCCAATAATTTTAAAATTCTCTCTCCTGTATCTATTTTCCAGGTCAGTGGCTTTCCCAATGAGATATTTCTCATTGCCTTCTATTTTTTCATTTGTTTGTATCTTGATTTCTCATAAAGTCATTAGCTTCCATTTGCTCCAATTTAATTCTGAAGGAATGATTCTCTTCAGTGAGCATTTGAGATTCTTTTTCCATCTGGCAAATTTCGCTTTTTAAGGCATTCTTCTCCTCATTTCCTTTTTGAGACTCTTTTGCCATTTGAGTTAGTCCATTTTTTAAGGTGTTATTTTCTTCAGTCAGGTTGTTGACTTTGACTCTTTTTTCATGATTTTCTTGCATCATTCTCGTTTCTCTTCCCAAGTTTTTCCTCAACTTCTCTTAGTTGATTTTCAAGATCCTTAAGGTACTCTATGGCCTATAACCAGCTTGTATTTTTCTTTGAAGCTTTTGGTGCAGGAGTTCTGACCTCACTGTCTTCCTCCTGTTCCATGCTTTGATCCTTTTTGTCCCCAAAATAGGAGTGTAAAGTTGGGTTGCTCTGTTTATTTTGCTTCCCTTGTTTGCTCATATTGTCACTCAATTACTTGAATTTTGGGCTTTTTGCCACAGTAGGACTCTGCTACCAGACAGGGGAGCTTTCGTACCAAATGCTGGGGTTTTCTCAGCTGCTGAAGGTATTATTTGGGTGCCCTCTCTGAACCTTCCACCCATTCTGCACACTGCTCACAAACCCCAGGACCTCCACCCCAAACAGTGATCCAGATCCAAGCAGGTTAAAGCTGGAGAGATTACCCCTCAGACTAATCATTTGGTCCCCCTACAATTTGCAGACCAGGAGCTGCAGCTGCCACATGGAGGCAGCTGCACACCCATGGAGCCTCAGAGGCTTTTCACCAGGGGAGGGGCAGAGGCCAACTGCACTCCCAGCTACTAGATCCCAAAGTCCACACTGCACTGACCTCACTGTGTCCTTAGCATCTGTGTGTTGATAATTCTGGAAACTGCCACAACTGCTGGTGATCTGAAGTTCCTCCAGCTGGTGGCTGGTCAGATCTGCCCTGGGGCTAAAACCTCAGTCTCCAGTGGTGCTGGGGTCAGCTCCCATAGTGCTGCACTGGCTGCTTGTGGCTGGCCCACCAGACTGTCCTCAGTGGGAGGTTTGCTTCTCTGTGTCGTTTTGTGCATTCTGTAGCTCCAAAGTTTTTTCAGAGTCACCTTTTACATGAATTGGAGGAAGTGAGAGCTGGAAGCCCTCAGAAATCCTGTTTCTACTCTGCCATCTTGACTCTGCCCCCAAATGTTTCTTTCAAAGATACAAAATGTTTCTTTGCTATCAACATCTTGTATCAGGAAATGAGTCAAACCTTTTTCAAAATTCACATCTGAAATCACATGGAAATTGAGGCTGATATTCTGGACAGCAGAATGTCTCATAAACTGATGAAAATTCTGTCAATTCAGATCTGTTCAATTAATGATACAAAATCCCAAATAAAGAAAACTCCACTGTGGGTTATAATTTGTTGGGGGAAGGGGAGGAAAGGAGCTACTTTGGTGTTTTATTTGTATTGGGATATTTTTTTGTTCCTTAATAGGAATAACAAACCATAGTCTACACAAAGGGTATCAAAGGTGAATTAGCGGACTGAGAAAAGAGCTAGTGAGTTCAACTTTTATCTAAGACACTTTTGCCTGTCCTGGAGGTGCTCAGCCTATATCCTCTATCAAACTATGCTAGTAACATTTGCGTTATAAGATATAGCTGGATTGTGAGAATCAGAAGAATTCATGTATGGGGAGTGCTATGTAAATGTAAGTTATCATTATTTAATACACAGGAGAAAAGGGTTGGGTTTGGAGGCAAAAGACTTAGGTTCAAATTCTAACACTTATTTGTTTTACTTTGAGTGGCATAGTAGGGGGTTAAATTTGGGGTCACAGAAGCAGGTTTTGAATATTTCCTTGACACTGACTTCCTGTATGACCCTAGGTCTCCCAACCTTTCAGGGCTTCACTTTCCTCATTTATAAAATGAGATAACTTCAGAAGTCCCTTCCAAATCTCATGCTCTGATCCTATGCTCATGTCTGCACCTCACTTTGCTTGTCAGTCAAACATGGAGCTTGGATTAGATGGCTTCTAAGATTCCTACAAGTTCTAAATTATAATCTTGTTGAGGTTTGAAGTTTAGGGATGCTTAAGATCCCCAAATGCTGACACACAAGGGACTGCCAAATGATTTTGACTCGAGGCTTCTCTCAGCCAAAGTAAAACAGAGTTTATTACAGATTCACCATAATGAGTAGACTCTTAAGGAGCCTAAGTATTTGTGACACTTGTATTGACAAGTAGGCCAGAACAACCCGACACAGACTGAGATTGAGCTAGGTTGAATCTCAGCCCCTTCATGGGGGCAAAATGGGTCTTATATACAGAAAGACTTTATGGGGCATCCTAGGGGTGGTTGAGAGGAGGGGTTTGGAGAGGGTCTTGAGGAGTAATCGAAGAAGGATCTTGTTAGGACTGAGGCCAGATTCCAGGAGTGAGATTTAAGGGTGGGAAATAGCTGAAGGCCACCTGGAGATGACAGACAATGAAAGGCTAGCCTAGTTTAAAGGTAACGGATTTGCGTATAGATATTTTGATAGTAGCTGGATAATGGAGGATAGGCTACATTAAGTGTAACAAAGATTTGGACCTAGAAATAATGAAAGACTTATGGCCTCAGGCAAATGTCACAACAAATGGGGAGATTCAAGGAGAGTTCAATGGGGTTCCCAGAGCATGTACCCCCATCACTATGATTCCATCATTCAGGGGAAGTAGGTAGTTAGTTACAAGTATTGTTACCCCTTTTTTACAGATGAAGAAAATGGAGAGTCTGAAGGTATTAATTGATTTGCCCAAAGTCATATGGCTATTAAGTGCCAGAACTGAGTCTCTAACCTGGGCCATCTGACGCCATGTCAACTCTACCCACTATAACATACAGCATTAACATGCCATCTGAATGTCCCTAGAATGTTTTATTTCCCCAGGACTCTCCTATGGATTCTCTCATTTTCTCCCCATAGTCCAGTGATATCATCTGGGGACAGAACTTCCTCAAGTGATATAGATTAGGCATTCCATTATAATTTACAATGTTAGGGAGTCATGTAGGGGCAATTGACAGATTAAGTGCTTTGAACATGATCCCACAGTCAGAAGTAGAATTAATATCTCCCCATCTTCAAATCCAGTTGTCTACTATAGAACCCCATCTCTCACAGGTCTAGATAAAATCCTTGTTTTTATATGCCATTCCCTCTGGGAAGATAAGCAATTCAGTATGTGTTGTACATGTATAGCTATGCAAAACATTAACATAGTAGATATATTGTAAAAGGCTGCTTATATTTCCCTCCCCCCCACCCCCCACCTAGTCCATTTGCTACTTTGATCCTGTCCCTCTTCAAAAGTGGGTACTTCCAACCTCCCCTCCCCCCAGAATGCCCTCTCCTACCATCATCCCCCTCTCATCCCCCTTCCCCATACTCTTCAGGAGTGTGAGATATCCCATTTAGTATGTATGTCAATCTCTCCCTGAGCCAAAATCAATGAGATTATAGTTTTGTGTTTTTGACTTCCTGTTCTTCACTTCCCCTGCAACCACTTCCCCTTGCTTCTTCTACATGAGATAGTTTACCCTACCCTGTCTCTCCCCATCTCCTCTTGCCACTTCCCTCTCTCACTTCATAACTTTACCCCTTAAGTATCACCCCTTCACACCAAATTCAGCCTGTGCCCTCTATCCATGTATAACTGTAAACATATATGCACACATTCACATATGTATTCATATGCCCATACACATTTCTTCAATTATTTTCATACTGAGAAAGGTTTCATCAGTCACAGTTATTGTTTTTCCATGTAGGAATGTAAATAATTCAACTTTGATAAGTTCCTTTTGATTTCTTTTCCCTGATTATCTTCTCAAGCATCTCTTGCTTCTTGTGTCTGAATGTCAAGTTTTCTATTCAAGTCTGTTTTTTTCCTCAAGAATGCTTGAAAGTCCTCTATTCCACTGAATGACCATATTTTCCCCTGAAAGAAGATACTCAGTTTTGCTGGGTAGGTGATTCTTGGTTTTAATCCTATCTCTTTTGCCCTCTGGAATATCATATTCCATGCCCTTCTATCCCTCAGTGTAGAAGCTGCCAGATCCTGTGCTATTCTGATTGTGTTTCCACAATATTGAAATTGTTTCTTCCTGGCTGCTTGTAGTATTTTCTCCTTGATGTAAGAATTCTGGAACATGGCTATGATATTCCTGGGAGTGTTCTTTTTGGGATCTTTTTTGCAGGAGGTGATCTCTGGATTCTTTCGACCTCTATTTTGCCCTCTGGGTCTAAAACATCAGGGCAATTTTCCTTGAGAATTTCTTGAAGGGTGATTTCTAGGTTCTTTCTTTGATCATGGCTTTCAGGTAGTCCAATAATTTTTAAATGATCTTTCCTGGATCTATTTTCCAGGTCAGTGCTTTTTCCCATGAGATATTTCACATTGCCTTCTATTCTTTCATTTGTTTGGATCTGTTTAACAGAATCTTGATTTCTCATAAAGTCACTAGCTTCCATTTGCTCCAGTCTAACTCCGAAGAAATGAATCTCCTCAGTGAGCTTTTGAGATTCTTTTTCCATCTGGAAAATTTGGCTTTTTAAGGCATTCTTCTCCTCATTGCCCTTTTGAGCCTCCTTTGCCATTTGAGTTGGTCTATTTTTTAAGTTATTGTTTTCCTCAATCAGGCTGTTTACCTTCATTTCATACTTTTCTTGCACCTTTAACATTTCTCTTCCCAATTTTTCCCCCACTTCTCTTATTTTGTTTTTTAAAATCCTTCTTAAGGTCCTCTGTGGCCTGTAACCTGCTCACATTTTCATTTGGGGCTTTTGGAACAGTATTTCTGACCTCACAGTCCTCTGACTGTTCCATGCTTCTATCCTCTTTGCCCCCAAAATAGGAGTCTAATGTTGAATTTTTCTGTTTATTTTGTTTCCTTTGCCTAGGCAGGTTGCCACTTAATTACTTCACTTTTTAGGGTTGTTGCCACAGTGGGACTCTGCCACCAGACAGGGGAGCTTCTGTCCCAAACTGTAGGGTTTTCTCAACTGCTGGACGTATTAGTTGGATGGCCTCTGTGAAGCTTCCACACACTCTGGCAAGCTGAACACACACCCCAAGACCTCCTCCCCAGCTTGCAATCCAGATCCAAGAAGGGTAAAGCAAGAGCGATTACCCCCAGACTGATCGCCGTATTCCCCTAGAGTTCAATGTGGAGCAGGCTGTGACGGCTCCTCAGTGGCTTCTTGCTCCCAGGGGAAGAATCTGACTGTACTCTCCCAACCAGTCCCAAAGTCCATAGGGCACTAACCTCTCACTTTGTCCTAGGCATGTCTGTGTTGATAATTCTGGAATCACCCAGCTGCTGGTGTTCTGGGGTCCCTCCAACTGGCTGCTGGCCTGGCTGCCCTGGGAATAAAACCATGGCTTGTGCGGTCCTGGGCTTGGCTCCCGGCAGGCTGCACTGTCAGCTCTCAGAACGCTGTGCTGGCCACTGCCTGCAGGGCTGCTGGGCTGTCCTCAGCGGGAGGTTAGCTTCTCTTTGTCATTCTGTGTGTGCTGGGGCTCCAGAAGTTGTTCAGAGTCCCCTTTTACATGGTTTGGAAGTGGAGTGGGGCAAGAGCACCTTGGAAATACTGTTTCTACTCCGCCATCTAGGGAGCTTACATTCTTGAAGGAAAGATAAGCTATCCAAAGGAGCAGTTTACAGGGAGGCATGTTGTAGTTTGGGAGTCACAGGGATGGTAAACGGCACCATAGATTTGGAGAGGTATACTGTACCTGCGATTTCATTGGAAAGGAATCTCCCTCTACTAATGCCAAGGGAGAGACAAACAACTTGGAGAACTGCCTGGAGGACTGAGGTTTAGGCGTTTTCCAGAAGTCTCCTAGTCATCTGTATCAGATTGAACCCAGGTGATCCTAGCTCTCTATGGCAGTATGTTTTGCTTATCACACTTGATGCACTCTTTCTAGAAACAGTGGTCAAAACAAGTGATCTCTTTATTCTTTGCAGAGTAAAGGGTAGAGAGTAGGATTTGGGTTATGGCAGCAAGGCAGATGCCAAATTGTCCAATGTGAATGAAGAAAGGGTAGATTTAGCAATTGAAACTCCCATGATCACCCATATTTCACTTGTGATTTCCTGCCCAGTGGATTGCGAAAATCAGCACATTTATTCCTATTTCAAAGAAATGATTGCCATCTCCTACTCTCTGTGGTGTCAATTTTAGTTTGGTTGGAATGATTAGACTTGTTCAGAAAACGTCTTTTCATTTATAATAATAATGATAATAATAAGTTTTTAAAAAACAATCTGTGAAGATTATTGATCCTTGCTGAATTGACTGTCCTCTAATACTTCCCAATCATTTTCAACATATTTTTGTTTTAATTTTAAAAAAAAGAGACTACAAATAGAATAATTAACTTGTCATAATTATAATATAGTAGGGGTGGAGTTGGGCATAGGTTCTCTGTCCTAAGGGACACACAATTTGTTGTAACACAGGGATCTCCTGATTGGTGTGTTCAGCTTTTATGCAGGAAGGAGAGAAGTTGCCCAGTTCGTCAAATTAGGGATTCTCTTGATCAACCTTATTGTTATTCCCTATTTTTAATTGCACTTTTCATTTATTATAGGATGGAATTTGAGAGGTCAGTTTTTCTATCTCCTGCATAAGAGTGAAATTATACTTCTACTGCTATATAGACACATATATACATATACGTACATATATGTATGTGTGTATACATACACATATATGTATATGTATGTATATATTTATGCATGCATCTATATATGTATATGTGTGTGTCTGTGTGAGTATACACACACATTCTATTAAAAATAAAACCAAACAACAATCCTCTGGAGCAAGACATTCATAACCAACATCCATATATAAAAGCTTCTAGGAGACTTTTCCTTATGGCTAACTTAAATCCCTCATGCTTCCATTTAATCCAATTTCTCCTGGTTCATTACATAGTGGAGATAGAGGACAGCTGGTTCCTACTCCAAACATAAGGCTCTTGACAACCCTTGACTGTTACTAAATCAACCCTGAGCTTTTTCTTCTCCAAGCTGAATGATCCTAGTGCCTTTAACTTTACCTTAAAACAAAGAGTGTAATGTTTTTATTTTTGTAACCCCAGTGTCTAATATTTTCCCTAGCACAAATAGACACTGAATAAATGTTTGCTTTTGTTATCAGTTGTTAATTTTCATCACCCCATTCTTCACCATGAGACAAAAATACTTAAAACTATAAGATTTCAGTTATGTTTCTTTTATCATGTATATTTTCTCAAATTTATTTTTTCTAATACATGATGTTTTTTAAAACATACTTTGCCAACTTTAAGTCAGAGATCTTAAAAGCTTTTAAGAATAGAAGAAGAATATTTGGGGAAAAGTTGACAATTTGAGGTCAGAATGGAAAAGGTAACTTTGAAACATATCTGCAACATAGCAAGCACTTCCACATTGCTAATATAGGATTGAAAAGTTCTGAAACTATTCTACTTTTGTGAGCATGATTTCACTATTTTACACTGATTGCCACTATTTAATTATATTTCATAGTGTAACTCACATATGTAGAAAATTATCTTTATTACCTCTTTCTGTTCAGATTGATATTTGGCTTCAGATAAATCATCATATTATGCTAGATGTTAAAAAAAGCCTACAATTCTAGTACCTTTTGAAAAATATCATCCAGGAAAGTATACTAATTCAGTTCATTTAGTAAATGAAGGGTCTTAAAGCTTGGCATAACATAGCAACAATTTTGCAGGGTCTTTTTACCCAGGCAACAACCATAAAATGTTTGTGATTTACAAAAATGATTTTCAGATAATTAGAACCAATTTGTTTATAAGTATAGTTGCCCTCAGCCTAGAGAAACAACTCTTTTTCCATAACTTTTAATATTTTCAATAATCCTGAGCTATAACTGACAAATTTTTCCCAATATATGGTTGTGCATATTTGCAATTAAAACTGTACTCAAGACAACCTGCTGTTTTTCATATCCAACTGTGGGAAAGTTTGATAAAACAAACTTCAATGCTTGCAACTTAAAAGCTTAGCCCTCTCCCCAGCACCCCCCTTCCCCCAGCATGTTGACCTTGGTCCAGTCTGTTCTCTTCTGATTGTTTGGAAATGCATTCCCCTTCATGGATGATGATTTCTTATTAAATTATTTATTGATGTGGCTGACACATGTTGAATAGATTCATTAAATTTCACAAGTTGTTAGAGTCTCTAGTTCACTGGAAAAAAACCCTCTTTAGACTCTTTAAAGGACAAAAAGCGTCATGTTTTTTGAACCTTTTTAAAGCATTTAATAAAGCATGAAAAGATATGACATCAGTCCTGCTAAAACACAAGGGAAAATGAATGATGTTACTGTAAATCTTTACATCAATCACACCCAATACTTGGGAAAAAACAATATAGTTTTGTTTGCATTTCACAAGTGACAAACAACTCTTGTGACTGGCTTAACATAGTCACTTTCCATTAGTCAAGTCCAGAAGCAAGTCAGAATTGAAATGTGGCCCTTTGTTGCTAGGCAGCCGAGTTGTCTTGACATGGTGGTTAGTTTCCTTTTCACTGAATGACAACAGTGAGAAGAAAGAAGTTTTGAAAAACTTGATAATGGTTTTCAAAGAAGGAGGATAATTGGTGGTGCTCTGGTGCAGCGCTGTGTGGAAACTTTCAGGCTGCAGTGAGAGAAGACTGTCACTAAAAATTTAAACTCTTGTACACAAACGTGACCTAGAGTCTTCTCCAGGTTTCAGCAGTCCCTTTTACAGAACTCTCCTCTGAGCCCAAGGGGTGCTGGGATGAAAGCATGAAGACAGATGGGTAAAGCCCCAAAGGAAGAAAAGAATCAATAGTTGTGATTTAATCCATCGGTGAAAGGGAGGAATTAAGTAAAATCTTTAAAATGGAGAATGTGTAAAAGACCTTTTGAGAGTACCTATAACAAAAATAATTTAATTGAACAGTTGTTCCCCACATTTGGATGCAAAACTAAAGAATGGTATGGGCTCTTCCATAAACTATGGCAGGAATTAAGTACTTTTCCTGCTGTTATTATAATTTTTATACCCTCTAGCCGATTGTTAATATAATCCAAACAAATTCCCCCAAGATGATAAAAGGCAAGGCATAACCAAAAGATCGTGGTGTCAACTTTGGCTGCCAGAATTAATAATATAAAATGGTAGAAGTTTCAGAAAACTCATCTAGTTACCCATACAAAACTATGTAAAGCTTAACTTTCCCTTCCATTAATTTGCTTGGAATTAAAAAAAAAAAACTGAGCAAAATGAACTCATAATGAAAGAAGGGACCAATTAGCGTTGGATTAACATTCATGGTTATTTACAGTTGTTTATTTACTTGTTCTTGTGCTCTGACTTCCTAAAATTTCACAAGCCAAAGATTTAGAAAAATGGGGTTGTTTAGAGGCGCAGGGCAATGAGGTGGTTGCCGCTATTGTGAGGAGGGATACCACCTCTCTCATTACACCCTCTCAATCAACACTCTGCACACAGGAAACCACACTAAAGCCCATCTGCCACGGTTAATCTGCAGGCAAACCCACACCCATGTCTGTGCCCGTTCCTCTCCAGCCTTATTATTCTCAGATCCAAAGCTTCATAAGGGATCAGCCAAAGTCCATTAAAGTAAATAATAGCTAGAAATGACAGGCTTAGCAAGGATTGGGAGGAAGTTGAAGACCAATCTGAGCGGTGAGCTCTGATTAATAGAGAAAAGCATTAGGAGAAAAGGGGAGAAAAATGACCTCAGCCCGCTCCAAAGAATTCCTGAACCTTGGTTGTTAGGGCAAGTGCTACCATCTGAGACGCTAGTGATCCTTGAATTTCCTTCACTTTGATGCAGCTCAAATGGGAAAATTTGGAAGGTTCAGCAAGGCCCCAGACCTCAGCTGGAAAGCCGTCTGGAGTCAACCCTGTCAAAATTCTCTTGTGTAAAAAGAAAGCCTTTATTAGCTAGTTTGCAACAACATGACCAACAACAAACAGCACACCACAGACTGGAGCAGGATGTGGATTTTGCCGGAGATTGCATGTGTATTTATTATTTGCTGTTAACAGCATTCTTTCAAAAGGAGATGCAAAAGTTATGTTGTAAAATAAAATTAGATTATGTATACATTTTAAAATCTTTCCAATTTTAGTTGGGTTCAAAGCCATATGTGTCATTTTTATTAATTGATTTCATCTCTTTCTTTTTTTGCCTCAGACTTGATTGTTTGGATTTATCCCTGGGTAGAATTGTCACTTTCCTATCATAAAATATAGAGTCTGAGCATTTTAAGGCTTTGCAATGTTGTTTATTCTCTATCATTTCAGGCGTGTATGAGATACTTATAAGGAAGCCAAATCCTAAAGTATTCGGGGAAAAGAATTTGTCCCCACTCTTATCTGCACAACTTCTAAAAAGAGTCTGAAGAGAAATGACAAATTTCCCAAAGAAAAGAAACCATGCCATTTAGAAATGTGGTTCATTTCCCCTCCTAAAAAAAACATACTTTATTTTCAGTGAAAATTGGAGATTTGACACTAATCCTGCCAGACTGTCTCAACCTTTTACAAGGTATACCTGTTTGGGGTTAGGGATTACTGTCATTATTTGGTTCTTCTGCAGTATCAAAAGAGGTTTCCCTGCAAAAATCTTTATATTGGGCTGGGTGAAAATGAGCACTGCAGATGAATATGTGGACCTCTTATAAGAAGAGCTGTTATAAAAAAAAGGAAGAAAAAAGAGAGAAAGAGAAAAATGAAAGAAAAGAAGGAAAGAAGAAAAAAGAAAGGAAAGAAAGGATGCAAGGTAGAAAGGAAGGAAGGAAGGAAGCAAAGAAGGAAGGAAAGAAAAGAAATAGCATCATATTTGTCAGAAACCCTTTTCTAGGACAAGCAAAAGCAGAGACAAGCATCTGCTCTAGTCATTCAGGTATTGGACAAGCCCTGGTGATTTCTTAGGGAGATATTAATGATCTGAATGAGGACTTGATGTCAGGCAGGCTCGTCTCCCAGCATATTCCTCCTGAAAGTTTATATTGCAGTATGCAATTTTCATAAATAAAATGAAAAGGTAATGGAGGGAGCGGTGGCTAAAATGATGGTTCTTCAAGGATATTGCTGATCACTTGGCTAATGTGTTGTTGATGCGCACATGGGGCAATTTTCATATTTTAATCTTAAGTAGAACAAGAAATGACAATTATGAAAAGACAAAATAGATACCACCAACAGCTGTAATTGCTATCTAGGCTGCTCGAGGATGGGCAAAAGACACAGTAAATCAATATTAAGTTCTCCTTATATGCAGGTATCACAACAAGGACATCATATAACATCATTATAAGCAAATTCTAATACAATTTGGACAGTTCTGAAGAATACGAGGGGGATGTGGAACATAGGAAGGTGATGACTGCTCCGTACTTTCAACTGGTATCTGAAGAAAAAAAAAGCAATCCCCAAGAATCATGGTTATGTACTTAGTTAAGAGTGAAAATGCTATTGGCTTTGCTAACTAGGGTCTGATTCTCTTTTGTACGTGTTGGAATGGCAAGGTGTTCAAGGGTTAAAGAGTGCTGTCTGAAAAAACCACAAGAACGGAAATCAGGAGCTTCGCCACATTTTAACATTTTTGTTTGCTCCATTGGGGTCTACACAATCAAACTTTATGCCTTATTAAAGTGTACCTCATTAAAAATGTATATTCAGAATTAAGGGCTACTTCTAAAAGAGCAAATAATATCAAGACATGGCGTGTATGTAATTAAAACAGAATGAAAAATGAAACTGGCCCATGTAAGCCATATCTACAAGAAATGAAGTTTGTTGGTCATGGAGGATTTCCTGTGTGGGTTTTTCTTTTAAATTTTAATTAAAAAATACTGCACCAGTACCAAATTCATCTCAAAAAGTAATTTGACTATAGGCATGAAGATTAAAGCTTTGTTTTTCAGGTAATGGTTGAAGAGGGTGATAGGTAAAGTCCCTTACAGAGGAGCAAGTCTGCCTATCAGCCCTCACAGGCGTTTCATAATCTTTGTATTCCATTTGTTCTGCTTGGTAAAAAAACAAAAACAAAATAATCCATAAAACAACTTGGAATAAACAGGAGGAGTCTAAAGCAAACCCACTATTTTCTGAAAGCAACCCTTAGTTAATCTTATTCAATGCTCCCACACTTCATCTCTATTATTGGCCCATCTCCCTTGGATCTATTTTTTCTTATTTAAAGAAATTCTTAAAATTTCTTCCAAAAAAGCTTTGTAACTTAATAAAATTCAAAGAAATACATACATATACTATTTGCTACAATACATTACATTATGTGGCATTGCATTTCAATGCCTTATGTTAAATTATGTTACAATAACATTGTTATGTTATATAAAATAGACATATTTAATATTATACTATTAACATCTACTTCAGGATAACACAATATCACCTAATATTCTCTCCTCCACAATTTGTCTCTTAGAAAAATATTTTTTAATGACAGTCAAGCATATAGTAACTGTTTATCCATGCCTCTGACCTATCTGACACCCCATACCCATCACTGAACCTCATTTTGAATTCACAGATTTTTTTCGCCATTTGTCTTACAATCAAACAAATAATGGATAGGAGAATGTTAACAATATTTTTGTAGTTTAAAAATGATCTAAAAGTTGTAAACTGAACTTTAAGGAGAACTTGCTGATTTAGAAAATATGAAATTAAAAATTGTGCAGAAATAAAATTTTTTCAAATGTCCTATTAATAAAAGGAACCCATCAGTTAGGATCAAAATCCTGTCTGTTTCAATGAATTATAAAAATATTTTGGTATTGAATTTTTAATATTTTGTTTTTATAATCCTACCCTTTCACTTATATTATTATTGGTCCAGCTCTCTAATATTTTCTTCTTTTCAGGTGGCTGATATTCCAAAATTATTTGCCAGCAATAAACTAGGTAAGGCAGTATAAATGTTTTTTAATGATAAATTTGATTCTTTAAACTATATAACACATTTATTGTATTAAAGATTGTATACATATTTCCATATGCTTTCATAAAACAAACTCACATGCAGACTTGAGGGCTTCAGTATATAATACATTACAATATAACATTTAAAGCTACCTTGGAAATATTTTCATTTTGTTTCAATGGCTTCATTTACACAAAACTTTAACCAAATCCAGATTGCAAAAATAGCTGGGTTGGTCATTACAAGTGCTCCCCCTTAAATATTTATAATGAAATCAAATTCTGATGAACCCAGAGATAGTCAAATTCTATAGAAAACAGGATAAAAATCCCATGTAATTTCAATGAATCACAATGTAAAAAAAATCCATTTAAGTTCCATTTGCATCTGCTGTTATCACTGCAAGAAGGTGCTACACCAAGTATTTACAAGCAAAAGTCACACATGGACACACACAAGCACATACACACTCACACACACACACACACACACACACACATCCCTAACCTCCTCAACTGTCACTCAAACACAAAGGGCTCCCTGCTTTATGAAATACAGGTAACTTCAAAATTCTCATAGATGTACTGAAAACATCTTTAGGAAGCTGTAAGCCTTTTGATTAACTACAATGCATCTCCTATTTTTAAATCCACCTGATTTTTTTGGTCTTCATCCTCTCCTCCCATCCCACCATAGAACACCATAAAGTAAAAATGGCACATTTTCCTTTTCACTTTGGAAAACAGCAAACGCACGTGTATATCATAGGTGTACACACAAACCAGGATTATTCCCTGAAGTAAACAACACAACAGAACCCTAACAAACTGAATAGAAGATGTGTGGGCTGAAGAAGAATTTCCAAACTCAGTACGTGGAGCCATTGTTTTTAACCGATTTAGCTCTTCCAAGAGACAGAAAGAGAAAAGGTAGTTTCAATGCACTTCAGACACATTTTAATTGGTTTGTGTGGGATTAGGAACCCATTCTGAAGTATCCTCTCAGTCAGCAGCTTCCACTAGAATGACTTTTTGGAAACAGAGATTTCCTGACTGCCACACATGGATTTCCCATCATCTCCCAAGACAAGAGCAATTCCAAGTCCTTTATATATGAAAATTCTTGATCAGAATCATTTAGGAAGACCCAATGTATCAAAGATTAAGATACAATAGAGATTACAAATGAAGAACAAACTAGTTTTAAAAATTCCAGTGTAGAAAGTATTTATAAATTTGGCATGAATATATCTGGTTGTATATTTAATAACATACATACACACACACATGTAGATTATGTGTAAATGCTATACATATTTCTATCTCTGTAGATGTGGAAAGACGGCATGCATGTATGTATATGTGTGTATATTTGTGTGTGTCCTCGTGGTGTGACTAATGGGGTGCTGTTTATCTCACCCTATCTTACCACTCTATCCCTTTGGATAATAATCACAGGACCCAGATGCTAAGGGTAAGTGATATTTTCCCACAAGCAGCTTCTGGCTTCTTGGCAGACTTGAGAGGCAGTTGTGTTGGCAGCTCTGGGGCTGCCTCTGGCTCTGTTATGTGGCTTAGCTCTTGATGGGCCGCCCTGTCCTCCTGGACGCCATTTCCCTCTGTTAGCCTTGGGTTCTGTAAAGCTCTATTCTGTGCAAAATCCCTCATGCAATCTCTCCTAAAGACAAAATAGGGTTGTTGATATCGTTTGTGTTTTCTTTTCTTTTCTTTTTACCATGCCTCTCCTAAAGATCAGCTGGATTCCTAGTTCAGGTACTGGGAGAAAAAGAAAGACAACAAGCAAACCCAACTTTTTGCAGCCTCCACCTCTTTGCTTGTGTGCACCCTGTCCACATTTTTTTGTCTAAGTTAATTGTCAGGATTCTGGCCAAATGATTTTGTATAAATTTTGTGCCCTGTGGTTTTTATGATGGCCTTTATGTCCTTAAAATAATCCCTTTGTTTCTGGGTATTCATTATCATGAGTCATTTTCCTTTGATCATGTGTTAGTCTACAAAATGATAATCATCATCATTATTATTATTTAATCTCTAGGAAGGAATATGAGGGAGCAAATGTGTTATATTACAATGCTAAGGGTAGTCAATATACCATTCCATGAATATACTATGTCCATGGTGTGCTTTTGAGATTGATGCAGATATAATAATTCATTTACTGCATGCCTGGAATCCAAGTGACCTTTTAAAATGCGCTTATTTTGCACAAACAAAGCTATCCAGAAGAGCCAAAGGTGGTTCAGAGACATCAACACAATTGCCTAATGAATAATTAGCCATATTCATATGTACTTCCTATACTAAAGGGAATATCCAACCATATTAAAAATAAATACCTCCCTGCACTAACCTTTTGGCCAGTTCATTGTATGCTTGACCAAGCTCGCTACAGAAGAAAAACTTCAGAGGACCACAGAGGCATTCGAAGTGTCATGTTAATGAGAATCTGGAATTTTCTAAAAGGAAAAAAAGAACTTAAAAGAGAGGGTTATAAATCTTTCTCATTTTGCACAGAAAAAGTCAACTCCAATTCCACCTGGACTGTGTTTTTTTTCCCCCTCCAGTTCCATCTCTTATCCTTCGTGCCTCAATTAACTCCAAGATTATTAATCCTTCAGCTTACATTTTAACAGGAAAATAGCATACCTGTCAAAGGATTTCCACAGAACTACAAGAGACATGATCCCAGTGTTACCTGGGCCTCCCAATGATTTCTATGTCAGCTCCTTGGGGATTTTTTTTCCCATGTAGTTTCCAATTTGCCAGACACTAGAAATCTTCTGCTCTATTTTTTGAAGTATGTTTTGTAAATTTGTCATCCTAGAATTCAGCAATGGGCTTTCAACAAAGCTTCGGTTATCAATCAAGAGCATCCCCATGTGCAGGACTAGCAGTATCCCGGTATTCAGAAATCTCGCGGAATTTTGTTTTGTTTTGTTCTGTTTTAACAGCGCACAGGGAGCCTCCTGCGATAAAGAGTTCACTTTCCTATTTTACCTTGATGTTTGTAATTCTAACTCAGTCAGGAAATTATCACATTCCTCTCAGAAATGTGATAAATCCATGTTCTACAGTAGGATTTAAGACTAGATGAACACTGTTGGCCTAAAATAATTTTCCTCTTATTTCTGGGGGCAAAATATTTATACCATGAATCTTTTTCAAAAAAATATCAGGATTAATTAACAACCACCTATAGTATGCTTTTCATTTTTTTCCTGAGGAATTTGTTATGCCCATATTAAAATATCTTTCATCATTTTAGGATTATAAAATAGGGTATCGTTACAAAATAATTATTTTTAAAATCTGTCCATTTAATCATTGTTATTTGTTATCATACACATACATGTATTTATATAACCTATATATGTAAATATATGTACACACATAAATACCAAATATTTGCTTGATTTTTTTTTAGAAAGAAGCATTTTCCTTCTGTCCTAATAAGAAATCTATCCAAATTCCAGCTTTTACTTTCATTTTCAAAAATTAAACACATATTCTACAGTTGTGATGAGTTGTTAGTTCCTGTTGTAATAGTTTGATAGTGTAAGAAGTCTGACATTTAAATAAACTGAGATATTGAAAGTAAAGTTACTTTGTAGTGACAAACATTTCTGGTTAAAAAAAAAAAATCTCCCAAACAACAAGCCGGAAGAATGAAAGAAAACTGGTTTTGGTTCAGTTTCTATCAGTAGGTGTCACTGTTGAGACTATGAGGTGTTGGTCTGGGGGCAGCTAGCATATTTTATTCTAAAATCTAACATGTGCAGTCTGAATAATCCAGAAGGTAATTCCTGGCCCGTGCAAATACCAAACTGCCAAGTGGAAAATCTTATGTCTGTAGTTTGATCTCAGATAAAAAAAGGAAGTCTTAAGCGGAAAAGAATAAATGATCTTACTGAAAATGAGGGTGGCAAATGAGTTCTAACATATAGGTGGTAAAGAAGGCTTCTTATGGTTCCTTTAAGGGAGAAAAAAAAAGGAAAACTTATAGGTTTTTATAAGGGAATGGAATAACGTAGTAGGTAATCAACTTTGATCATATATATGACTAAGCCGACTAGAAAAGTGAATATAAAAGACTCAATCACGAAAGTAGAAGAAAAGCATAATATTAAAAAAAATCAATTCTTGCCACAATAATTTCCCTTATTTGAACAACACTTGTAGGATTTGATCTATTTCAAAGATTATTGGATAGAATCACATTCATATCCTAAAGTGCTTTAACTGACATTCATTGAGAGTTTCAACTATCACATTTACAAATAAGCAGAATTTTAGCTGGGGCATTTTAAAGGTGAATATTAAAAAAAAATCAGTTAGACTTTAATTTCTCAGTCTGTGCTGTTGGCATTGTGGTAATATAGACATGTTTTCATGATGATAAATCTAATTTTGTTTAGTCAGGATGGGGACATTTGAAATCGGTATTTCATTGTTCCAACCATTGAACCTAAACAAGCCTAAAAATCTAAAAATAAAATAGCTGTTGCTTTATTATCATTTATTAAATATTATGTTGTATCTAAACATGTCTATTCATTTAAAAATATTTTATATTACACTCTAGTGATCAATGATATGTATGTGCCCCTAAAGAGAGATTTATATATATTCATATGCAGAGATTTATATATTTACATATTTATATATATACATATATGTATATATTGATGCATAAACATACGCATACAGGAAATGCCAAAGACACAGAACAATTTCATATTAAAGTGCTGTTTAAGTTCCAAACTTAGAGGGGAGTACTAGGAACAAAGAAGGAAAAAGATTACCTGTTATTTTCTCGTTGTATAATCTTAAAACATCTTAAAATGTCACAGAAGTACACACAAGCATCAGAGGTAAGGTAAATCTCGGACTCTATTTTCTGAGAAACCAAAGTTAAAGACGATGACTTCAAAAGTGGCAGTACAATTATCCAGTGTTTTGTACATTATGTTTATCAGTAATCCGTTCTGTGTGCAACTTTAAGATAAAAGCTGAAAGTCATTTATTTCCCAGATCTCTCTCTCTTTCTCTCTTTTTTTTTTTTCCAAGACAGTTCAGAATTGACTCTTGCAGCTCAAAAGACTGGCCAGTAGGGGCCTCTCTAGATTTGCCTTATGCTCATGGACCCAGTGGAATGTGCCAGGAATTAGATGCAGTTAAACAAAACTACTTGAAAAGATTTCTGTTGCATAGGGAAAAAGATCATTCTTTAATGCCCTTTTAAGTTGCAAGTTGTTGATTAATGTTGCCCTTTACATTAATGATGTTTCAAGTAAAAGAAAACAAATTTAAAATGGATAAATTCTATTGAGTATGCATTAATTAAGCAGAGACTTTACCATATGCTGTGGCTACAGTGCTTGCTGGCCTCTCTGTTGTAGTTACCTGTGTAAAATGCTGCCTGTCCTCTACATGAATGCTCCCGCTGAATAGCCATTTGAATGGAGGCTTTAGCTGGATTCGCCATACAAGGGGTACTGTGTCACTGTGTTTTCTTTCGAGGAGTCACTAAGTGATTTCTATATCTGTTGTCATGGTGATATAGCAAAGCAGGGGAAAATGGGGGCAACTTCAGGCTTTCTCTACACCCTCTGCACTAAGATGTTGTTAGCAGGCCTATAAAACATTGGGCTTTATCTGGGCCTTCTTTTTGTTCTCTGATTGTCAATAAAACTCATTTTAAGGGTAACAAGGACATCTAAATGTCATCTGTCACCGTGTTAGAGAGATTAAGTTTGTTTAGGAACTTGTGCTGGACAAAGGACACTATTTGTTCCGCAGATACAAAGCAGTGTTGGCCATCACTGCTCTTGATTTAGAAGGAGGCCCACAGAACATCTCGGAAATATCATCTCAGTTGCAGGTGATGGCAAGAGGTCTTCTTGACATGACATCATTCAAACAACATGAAAATAAATATCGCTTGAAATTACAATCTGTGTTTCCTTTTCCCTTCCTAGCTCTTTTGTAAGGTGCTGTACTTCTAAAGCATCCTTCCAGACCAGAGGTAAGAAAACAGCTATTGAGGGCAGTAGGCCTGTTTAGAAACATGACATACACACCTGATAGTCCTTGAACGGATGATAAAAGGGAGAGAAGAGGGTTTTTTCCCCCCAAGGAAAATCCAACAATAATAGGTGCTGCATTAACTCAGCCTTTACTCAATAATGAGGCTAAATGGAAAGTACAGATTAATGAAGACATTGGTGTTATTAAAATCAAATCCTGCGGTTCATATGCTTTTCTTAATAATGAACATTGTGGCTATTGGAGAGGAAGAACAGGATTTTTTCTATTAATTTGGCACACGTCCCAGATCTCATTCATCCAGAACCTATCCACTGCAAAATACAACCATGGCCTTCATGTTCCTCAGTTTTTACATTTTTATATCTGTGTTAATCCGAGGTGGAAAAAAGCCGTTATTTTACTAAAATATTTTAAAAGGCGATCTAGGGGTCTAAATTTTAATTAAGAAATGCTGAACAGATATTTTTTGGCACAAAGGTAGATTGAAAAAGTTCATGTTAAAACGAATGTAAATAACAATGTATATATGATTATCTTCACCATGAATACTAACCAAGGTCTCCTTAATGATATATAATGTGGTAGTACAAAGGCACATCAGATACTATTGTTCATGCATCTTTGGGTCAGAGAGAGCCCTGATGATGAAGAAGAGTGATAGCAAATACTGGACAGTGGGATATTAGGTTGATATAAAAGGTTCCACTTGCTATGAGTAATATAATTCAGATTGTTGGTAGCATCAGAAATAGAGATTGATTCAAAGCAGAGAGAGATGAATAGGCAAACCTTAATAACATTTTGTAGCGTTTTTGTATTCATCATTTATTTCCTTGGAAGTTTGCTCTTTTCAGTCTCTTCCAGAGGAAGGGACAGTTGTTTACGTGAAACTAGTTTTCTTTAAAACTCATTCATGCTACTCTAAATCAGTTTAAACAACAACAACAAACTTTTGAATGATTTTCATTCAGTTCAAAACAAGCCTGGGTCTATCTCTCAGTGGAGTATGCACAGATACCGAAATATTTATAATTGATTGTCTATTTTGTTATAATTACAAATTTGCAATGGGTTTGCATGATGAAGTGAAATTCAGCAAGATCAAATATCCAGAAATGGTATCTGCAGATTAAAAATAATGAGACCATGGTATAGTTTCATATTCTGTGGATAAATAAGATTATGTTTAATGCAAACGGCTGCCAAACACAAATCATTTGATCCCACTTTTGTTTTAAAGCCACATGTTCCTCTCCCCAAAACAGCATGTTGTATTACACATTGACTTGCTTTCTGTTTTTGACTCTGCTTTTCTACAGGTGTCAAAGTGTGATCATACAAAAACAAGAAGAAACTAAAAGACATTTCTGAAGGATTCTTTGAGATGAGAGCAGGAGTGTTTGGACTAGATGACTTATTTTTAGTATTATAATAGTGATGTCTTTTGCTATTCATTCAGCTACACACAGGACACCAGGGTGTGATGAAGGACAATACTCTTGGGGCATTTTGAGATCAATTTGTGTTTCTTTCCTTATGCAGAACATGTGTTGGTTTCAGTGATGGTTACAACAGGGGAATCACAATGTACAGGGGAAGCATGACCATTTAGCTCACAGAAGTTCACCGTATAGTTAAAATGAAATTTTAGTGCATTCACTGGCTACTAAAAATATTACCTCTCCCTCTCTTCATGGTCCTTTGATCTATTTCTTTAGTTCACATATGTGGAAATATATGAAATAAAAGGGGGGAAGTAGTAAATAGAAGCAAGGTAAAACAACAAAGTGTTAATTATGCAATAACTGGAAGATAAATGTGTTTATATGGATATGGATACATGTGTGGATATACATACGTGATAGCTCTACACACATAGATACACATATATGTATAGGCATGTACATATACACATATATACATTGTGCTTTAATCAAAAGCAGCACGGCATAGTGGAAGAGTTTGTCATCAAGAAGATGAATGGATGTGTGTTAACTGCTTCCTTCCTAGTTATCCCACTCTAAAATCCCTGAGGAATACTGTGAATTCTGGAATCTGTTGATTATTTGGAATGTTGCAAAAGTGGATTTATCATAGAACTGAAAAAAATAAACTAAGCAGAATTTGTAATGAAATATTTCATGCAACACCTATTATAACTGCTACTTTAATTAATGAATCACCTCTTCCTCTATTCCATTCCACCTGCGATCCCTATTAGTTGTATGAACATGGACAAGTAAATTCTTTCCTTTCTCTGTGTCTGTTGTTCATCTATAAAATGAGGATAATATTGCCTGTGGTATCTACCTCCTAGAACAGTTCTGAAGCTCCAAGGAGATAATATATACAATATACTTTACAAACTTTAAAGTGCAGTGTAAATCCAAGTTATGGTCTGCCTGAGACTAAGAAAGTAACTAGCATACATCTATTATTTCCCAGATAGTAATAAGTTTGAGTGATAGTAATAAGTTTTATGCTTGATTAACTTTACTCTTTTCTTTCCAGTAGAAATAATAGTAATGGTACCATATTTATGGTTCAAAATGCTTTTAAGTTTATGTGCAAGTTGACTTTTTCTTAGCTCCATAATTTATGTAACAGGAAGGATTTTAAAACATTCCAATGAAAGAAGCAAAGTATTTGAGACTCTGATTATCAGAGTCCCAAATACTCTTTAAACATCCTTAGATAAGACTGCTGCTTAGTAAAAATAGCTGCATAAACTTGACCTAGTTACTTAACACCTCTTGTGACCTGAACTTCCTCAATTATGGGATGAAGGGATTGAACCAGGTAAGATTCCTTTCAACTCCAAAATTCATTGATTGTTTGGTAAATATTGTCTCCATAAGAAAGCAAACAAGCTCTCCTGCCAGGTTATACATTTGATGCACACATAGATATGTATTTCATAGAGATGTATATCCATGTGTATGTATGTATATGCGCATATATGCATATATACATATACACAGATATGCATATATGTGGTTGTGTATAATAGATATATGTGTAATAATTTACAATGCTTTATTAAGTGTCACTGTGACATGTTACCTGAATTGGACATATATGAAGCTGATTAAAATGGTTATAAGTAGGGAAAAAAGCAAAAAAGTTAAGGTTACAAATAGTATTTTTTTCCCCTAAAGAAAAATATACTACCATCTTTAACCCCCTCCCCCACCCCGTAAGTTAGCTGCATATCTGATCAAATCAAGCCTGAAATTTTCAATGAGTTAAATTTGCCTGGTTCCAAAACAACTTCTTTGATTGTAGGGGGGCAGAGGGAGAGTAGAAAACAACTTGAAATCGATGGGGGGAAAGTGAACTCTTTTTTAAAAATTCAAAATGAAGTACTTTTCAGTCGACAATGAATTTAGTTATCATATTGTCTTTTATAGCAAAAATAAGTGAGAGAGTAACACCCCGCTGCAAATCCCTGCGGAATCCTGTGAATCCTGGAATCTGCCTAAACATTGACCATATTTTGGAATGTTGCAAAAACGGAGTTATTATAGAACTGAAGAAAATAAGTGAAATAGGATCTTTTTTATGAGGGTTTCCATGCAATACCTATTGTTACTGCTACTTTTATTAAAGGAATAGCCTCTTTCTCCCTCCATCCCAAATGCTGGATATAAAGTCCACAATGCAGAGGAGTGGCAGCAAGGTATAATGTTTTCGGTATGTATAGTCACTAGATTAAGTGTTTAAAAAGCAAGCTAAACAGTACTATTTTCTCTACTCATTTAATGTGAGAAAGGAAACTAAAGACTTTCTCCTTTTTTTGCTGGTTTGAAATGATAAAATTAGGTCACTGAATTCCAGATTCTAATAGTAGTAATTCCAAAGTGAAAGTTAAAATAATAATTCCAATGGAATTAAAGAAGTCACCAATAATTATGTTAATAATAAAACCTGCACATAGGTATTCAATATACCAGAGTAGTAACATTCAAGACATTATATCCAGAAATCACCTGAAACTACATATGCTTTGCAAATATGAACCTCCAAACTTACTCTGCCTTTTTATTTATATTTTATCTAAATATATACACTCAAAACTTGCCCTTTGGTATTAATAAATTAAAGACAGGGAAAAAATAAATGATGATTAGTAAATTAATGAAGAGTCTGGATTAAATACAAGTACTTAAAACTACTTTCAGACTCTGATGCTCACATGGTTCTGCAATTGTTAATCATAGATATATGTTATTATTGCCAGTTGAAAAAAAATCATTGTCAATTTAGAAGAGGAAAGACTCAAAAATAATTCAGATATTGAAGTACACTGTGTTATGTAGATTTAAAAATAGCAGCATGTTTTTGTCAATAATGCTAGGAATATCAACTGTGTTCTAAGGATTAGTTCTTTTGTCTGTTTTTGTTTGTTTGTTTTCTCATTAAAATGCACTAAGCAAAAATACTTTTTGATGGATTGTTATCATTATTACTAATGTGTAAAATAAATTGTATAGAATTTAAGATTTTAATATTCTTAGGGAAGACAAAAATCAAAACAGTTTAGAAACATTAATAACTTTTGGTACTTCAAAACAATTTCATTTCTGAAAATATCTTCTTAATTGTTCTTTGGACACCTTTGTTATACATTGAAGTAAATTGGAGATCATTGAATGATAGTTTAGTGAATTTTAAATTGTCAGAATTAGCTAGTTGGACTTTCTATAAAATTACACAGGCAACTTTTTACCCCCAAGCTCCTAGCAGAAATCTTTGAGTCTGTCTATCATTCCAGCCTGCATTCCTCATCATCTGGAAAAAGCTTCAAGTAACACTCAGTCTATGAGCTTTTTGTATGTGTGTTTTTTTCTATCTCACAGTGCAGCACCTGAACAAGAGATTTTTCAACCCATGAAAAGAACAAAAATGGATTTTATTCAGTGATCTATCCTTGAACTTCCGATTTCACTGTCATGCATTTTTGGCTACTAAATTTCAATTTATGGCTCTAAAAGGACAGCGTATTATTCTATTAATTCCAATACTGAAGCCACATGAATAGAATGTTATCATGATGATCTCCATGTTACCCCAGAAAGGAATACAGTCTTTAGAGAAGGATTGGCCCGAATGGAGAATTCTGGAAAGATTTGTCAAGATCCTCTAGATTTTCTTTCTTTCCCTCACCCCCTTCCCCATGAATACTTCAATTTTTAGACCTCTTTCCTAAATCAATGAAAAAAAGCCAACTATTTGTTTATTGATCCATCACATGCAGTTAAATAACACAGCAGCCCTACCTTGGGAGAAAATAGGGTATTATCCCTTGATTTTTAAATCCATGTACGAATAATAAGGAACACAGAAAGAGGAATGAAGTTTTGGTATCTAAAAGGCATATCTTCTGGGCAACTAAACAAAGCTATGTGTTCACTTCAGATCCTGGTTATCCGTTTGTAACTATTAAGACAGGCATTATTTGAATCCTCTTTAGATGTCCACATTTCTAGTGAAGCAATTCTGCATAAGGATAATAAAATCAAGACAAAGGGACATGATTGCAAAACGAAAAAGTTCAACCTTTTATTTTCAGAAAATGGCTATGAGACTCAAGTGTCTATGAAATTCAGAAAAGGTTCTGATCATCTGAAATTGCAGCTCTCATATGAAGCTGGGGAGAACTGTCAAGTTATTATCGTTGCCTTTCTCCTGTTTTCTGACATCATTTCTCTTTCCCCTTGTTCTTCCTCCTTTTCTGGTCTGTCATTTCGGGATATGCAGCCTTTCTCCTGCTTAGAAGGGCCACATTCCTTAACTGCACTATTTAATTTTCCCAACTTTTCCCACTCCTCTAGATTGATTCTCTCTGTTTTATCATTCTTTTGAGTGTTATGACGAGCATCCTTCCCCTACCACAAAGTTACACTGTCTCCATTTTAGGTTTTTTGTTTGTTTGTTTGTTTGTTTTCCTCAGTGTTCAAATTCAGTATCTTATGAAACCAAACTTTAATGTCTTGTAAAGCAAGTAACAAAGAAGTCTTTCAATGTCCATGTATTACACCATTACAACAAAAATGCTTCCTGAAACAGGACACAAGACCCTCTTACTTTAATGCTATTCATATTATAATTAAATAAATCTATGAGATTGTCCATGGTATTTTTATTTGATTGTTGTTCTTAGTAAATCCTGAGACTAAAGCTTTTCTGGTTCAAATATTTCTCAGGAAAGCCAGACTGAGGAATAAAGTAAATATAGCCATGTAATGTTTGGCAAAAGATAGGCTAAAATTTGAAGTCTCTCTCACTATTGTAACAAAACCATAATGTGGTTATTTTTATTCTGTCCTTTCTAATTTACTCCTGCATTTACCTACAAATTATAGTGAATTGGGGGAGGGGAAGTAAGGGAGAGTGGTACAGTAAAAAATAAAACAAAACAAAAACAACCAATTAAATGTGACTGGGTATAAAAACAGCTAGCAAACTTTGTACAACCAACGTAATCAAATTATAGAGTTAGAGCAGATACTAACACCAATCACTTTGGGTCAAGACTTCCCACATTATTTTTTTGTTTATATTGTTCCTTTGATGGTTACATGAGATCATAATTTCCCCTTCGTAACCTGTGATATGAGGCAGATTATCCTTAAGGTAAAATGATATGTTGGAAATAAGAGGTCATGGGCCAAGCTTCTATGAGACCATGTTCACTATTTTACTATTTGCAAATGTCTTTGTTGCACAAATGGTATAACCAATACATAGGGCATCATTATGGGGAATGTTTTGGAAAACATTCTCTCTCAAGATATGTAAGAGGAAAATCCCAAAGAATTTAGGTTGTCATTTTTCTTAAGACCCTTTTTCTTCCTGAACATCATGTGCTAGGTTAAGCTTTCTTGCTTTGCTTTGGTTTTTGTTTCTCAGAAAAGTATAAGCATAGCATCATTCAGAATTGGCACCCTAGGGATTCATTGCCACCATAAGGGATTCCCCGGAAAATCAATTAAAGCAAAGTTAAGCAAACTAAATGAAGGAAATCTTCTTGATTGTGGCTCTTCAAATGAAATATATTAAAAACCATACTAACTTAGTCTGTATTTAAAATGACTTTTTTTCAACCTTCCTCATTCCTGATCTTTTCTTCTTTCCTGGTCTGTCCCTATTGACACTTTCCACTATAATAATGAAACTTCCTTTAGTCCTAAAGTTTTGCTCCAAAACTAAACAAACAAAACCAGAGAATAATAAGGGATAGCAATAGAACTTAGGGTTTCATGTCACCATATGTCCCTGCTGTTCATCTTAGGAAAGTTATTCTGTTTCCCCCATCCCCTCTAGAATTATAAACAGAGTTTATGGGCATATTTTTAGGTTATAGTTAAAATGGTGTAATGCTGGCCAACAGAAATAATCAGATGTCTTTAAAAGGTATAGGCATCAAAGTGAGGAAATCTCAATTTCGTGAACAGCATTTTGGGATTAAAAATTAGGAACAGTAGTGAAAAAGGACCTTTCCCCCCTTCATCCAGAAAAAAAAAATCTGCCTACTTGTCAATTTGTTATTTAAAGATAGATATTAATCATATATGTGCTCATGAAAACTTTCACAATAACATGACGTGCATACTTGGTTTTCTCAATGAGATTAAATGCTCAAAATGTTAGCATTTTTTTGCAATAGGGAAGGTCAATAATATTTCCAGATTCAAACTAGTTCAAATATCTCTGTCTCTGGTACTTTTGGAAAAACAAAAAAAGTGTGGATGCTATGAAAACAGAGAATGTCCTTTGAAGAAGGAAACTGCTCACCTGGGTCTTCTGAGAAGTTTCTTGGAGAAAGGGAGTATTTGCTATATTTGGTACATTCAATTAGCGATGACCAGTTAGGGTTAACATCTTATTTTAACGAAGTAATCCTTGGGACACTATTTTCTCTACTCAAAATCAAGTACTGTTTATATTGTCAGCATTATATTACTATTTCTTCACTGAACACACCACTTAGAGTTGTGTACTGAACTTGTTATAGCCTGGTAGAACAGAGAAGCTCACAGGGAGGGAATGTGTAAATAAATCATTGCTTCTTACAAAAATACAGACACTTTTAGAAAATTTCCACTGGCAAAGGAACATGTTTTGCCCTATGTTTTTATTTCAAAATAAATGTAACTCTCTGGGTCTTGAATTCCATAAAGTAATAACTGGAACAGAAAAGCAAAGCAAAGAAAATGGAGAAGGAAAAAAGGTCATAAATTATCATAGGCCTAAAATTTAAAGTAGCCATTATGTTAGTGGCCTAAATGATTTAGCTTAATTTCCAAGGCAGGAATTAGAAGCAAGGGCATTTTACATTTTTTTTGTTTTCCTAATAATTTAATGCACACTATTTAATTTTTAATGGTTTTAATTATTCAGTAAGCAAAAAGAAACTTTTATTAGATGCTATTAGGTGGCTAGTTCTACTGTACTTGAGACCAGAAGATATGACTTGTTTCTCTTCTTTAAAATGGAGAAATTTAGATACTTATTTGCTAATGAAAGAAATATGTTTGTTCCTAGAACCTAGTGGAATGCTTCATTTTGCCAGATTTAGTCTTTAATCTTATGTTTTGATATTTCAAATAACTATATGAATTTTCATTTCTCATGTTTTAGTCAATTTCAGCAGATGTTTCTTTTTCCTTTTTAATTCCTTCAATTTTATGAATATTATACTTTGGGAAGCCCACTATATGTTAGGGCATAACAGGTATACGTTCATATATATGGAATAAAGGGGAAAATTGGAGGAGTGACAGTCTCACCAAAATTAGTGGAGAATGCTACTTGTCAATAATCACTTATAAGGAAATGTGATTTTGTTACTATAGATCACTTAAATATTAAAACTTTAAAATTATGAAAAATGTGTTGAAAGAAACATGAAATATTACTTTATTGCAAGTGATAACATTCTTTTAGCCATTTAAAATGATTACCTTTATAAGACAGATTCTTGTTTTCTATTTTTTTCTTTATTGAGTGGGAAGGACTAAACTTGTCATCATTTCCTGATGAAGTCTTATTTTCTGTAGTAGTCATTCACTTAATAATAATGATTTCCCTTTACTTGGGATCTTGAAGCAACAAAAGCACCCTAAGATAAGAGGACTTGACATCACTACTCCTTTCTTTCATGTCCTGGATATTAAAAGGCCATATTATTAGTTAGTCACTATAAATGTACAACCTACTATAAAGATGCAACTGGAGTCCTTAGCTCTTTGGAGAGTCTATCATTAATGAACTTGAACTGTTATAAACTGATACTTTTGATCTGGTGGCTAAAAACAATTATTTATGGAATTATTTGTGTTGCTATTTTAGATCAAAAGTTCAATTCATGACTAGGCATTTGTGTACAACTGATCAAGTTAGCAGTTAATCATCTTTTAAAACGAAGCTTCCATTTGCAACTTTCATTTCTCTCAGATTGGGAGATGGGATTTTTTGTGGAAGTGTAAGCTTCATATTGTGTGTGTGTGTGCCATTGATCTATTGCAGTCTCCTTGACAATCTAGCTATGAAAGAAGGGAATATCTGTCATGGGTTCAATAGTAGGAGCCTGATGATGATGATGATGATAAGAAAATAAGTGTTACCTAGTGCTTCAAGGTTTATAAAGCACTTTGCATATTTTAGCTCGTTTGATCTTCATAACAACCCAGTGAGGTAGGTACTATTATCTTCCCCATTCTACAGAGGAGGAAACCAAGGATGAGAGAGTTTAAGTAACTTGCCCAAAGTCACATAGCTAGAATATATCAGGATTTGAACTCGGGCTTTCCTTTCTCCAAGTCCAGTGCTCCATTCCACCCACTATATCATCTTGTTTGCTCAATGGATAACTTATTGAGGGAGAAAAAAAGAGCTAGGGGACAATGACTGAACTCTGGAAATGTCAGTACTTAAGGGGAGCAGAGTATTTGAAAAGAAGAAAATTAGAACTTTGTAAAAAGAGAAACATGATATTGTAAGGTTACAGAAATCAAGGATCAGTGGACTTCAAAAGGAAGATATGGTTATTAATGTTAAATTCTGTGGGGGGGAGGGGTGTAAAGAATTGATGCTGATTAAAAGCCTGTGAATTTAGCAAAGAATTCACCTTTAATGGTGTTTCAACAGGCAGTAAGAGTTCACCACTCATTCGAGAGTCAGTCTCAGAATTGGAAGGGACATCAGAGGTTATCTAGTCTTTCTCATATTTGAACAGGGAGCCTATCTATAATGAAACTAATATATCTACCCTTTGTTTGAAGACCTTTAGAGAAGGGGAATATATTTCCCCCAAGGCAGTCTATTCTACTTTGGGATTGCTTTGAGTTAGAGTTTTCTTTCTCACATCAAGCCTTGTACAAATATTCACATTCTCCATTTCCATGCATTCATCCTACTTTTATCCTCTGGGACCAAGCAGAAAAATCTAATCATTTTCCCATACGATTGGCCTTCAAATACTTATTTTTTTCTCTCTGAGCCTTCTCTTCTACTACCTAAATATCCAGAGTTTTTTCAACTGATTTTCATATGGCACAGTTTCAAGACCTTTCACTGTCTTGGGTGCTTTGGATGCTTCCCAATTTATAAATATCCTTACTAAAATGTGGCACACAGAAGTGAATACAATATTCCAGATGTGTTCTGAATGAGGCAAATATACCAGGACTATCACCTTGCTATTACCGGAATATTCCTGGAATGTTTTTCTTAAAACAGCTTAAGATATCACTTACTTTCTTGGCTACAATATGTCACTGGTAACTTATACTGAACTTGCTGTACACATAATTTCCAAGACCATTCAGAGACTAATGGCTGTCTATGCCTCTGACATGTTTTATTGGTAAAGTGGATTTTCAGAATCCATATTCAATTTCATTTTCATAATTTTGGGCTGACATTTTGGTCTCTCAAAACCTTTTTACATATTGAATCTGATATCCCAAGGATTTGCTATCCTTTCCAACATTGGCATATTTGGTAGGTACATGCCACTTTTACCTTTATCTAGGTTATCGATCAAAATGCTAAACTGCTCAGAACCAATCTCTGGAGAGTTGTACAAGAGAATTACTTCCAACTTCATAACAAATCATTAAAGACTCCTCTTTAGGTCTGGTCATTACACCAGTTACAAATCTACCTAAGTGTGTTATGACCAAGCCTACAATTCTCCATCTTGTCCAAAAGAATATCATAAGACTTGTTAAGTATTTTGTTAAATCTAAATAAGCAACATTTATAGCATTAACCTGATCTACTACTCTACTAGTAGTCTGAGTAGTCATATGTTCAGCCCCCTTACACCCTGCCTAACTGCTCAGATACAAAGGCTCTCTCAATCCAGTGGTATATGTAAAGCATACAGCAGTATTGCTTTTATTCAGTCAGAGCCCTGTCTGTTGGTCTTTATGCTAATTTCTCTGCTTGTATTTTCTCTGACTTTCAGGGTGCTGACCTTTTCCCTGAACTAGTAAATGTAATTAAAAGTAGGATTGCTAACCCCTTTTTGAGCAGTCTTTCCTAGAAAAGCAGATGAAAGAACCTGTGCTAGCAGGCCATCCTGGGTGTGCTAGGGTGCTTCTTGTTACAACTTCCTCTCAGCAGAATGGGCAGATGAGAACAATTTGTTCCAACAACTGTGAAGGCAGATGAAGAAGGCACTATGGTGCATTTAGAGTTTGGTCAGACATCAAAGACACCAACGTCATCCACTGAATTCTGGGCCATCGCCAGTCATCCTGACTTTTGTCTTGCCCCTGGACTTCAATGACTCTGGAAAGGAAAGGTAGGGTGAAAACTTTGTGCAATTCTGCCTCACTTAAATCCAACTCATGAGCAAGTCAAGACATCGCCCTGTGATGTCCTTGGTCCTCTTAATATGTAGGGCAAGCATCAACACAGATTTTTACTTGGGATTGAATTTGAGTTCACTTATAAATTAACAGAGTTTACTCACTTGTTTTTTGAAAAATTGAAACACAGTATATGTACTCTTGTTTCTATGGTACCTTTCTCACTTTCCACAATTTCCCAAAATAACTGACAGTGATTCAGCAGTCATATCTTCTAGTTCTTTTTATACTTGGATTTTAGCTTATTCAGGGCTGCCCAGTAACTTGAGCTCATCAAGTACCTCCATTATTTCCTACTATCTTCCAATTTAGCTTGTGTTTCAAATCCTGATTAGCACTTTTACTCCATCATTCCCAGTCCAAAGATTATTTTCCAGAGAGAAAACAGAAGCAAAATAATTAGCCAACTTTTCTTTTACCTGATCCCCATTATTATCCTCTCATTTTCCCTGAGGAAAGGAGTTACTCTCCTTTAAGAGAATGATCTCTTTCCTGTAATACTATTTATAAGATAGTGCTATACTTTTATATTTGTAATATGTGACATTCACCTCCCTTACACACACACACACACACACACACACACACACACACACACACACACACACACATCTTGGAGCATGCTTAGTTACCATTTCAGGGGACAAGATCCCATAGAACCTTGGATGAGCCTTCTAATCATATCTAATTTAAGGGATAGAACTAGGAAGTGATAGAGAGCCCAATAATTCATTGCCTAAGCAGAAGAATTGTTGATGAACAGGTAGTTTCTAGCTGACACTGTTTTTGCTCTGGTTATTAAGTTGATAAGATATGACTCCAGGAGGGATGAAGGACAAAGTTCTCTATACTGGTGTCATGGTTACCTTGTCCACATGACAGCTAACAGCCAAGGTGCCTCATCTGGAAAAATTAATCCCAGGAGCAGACTTTGTTAGCTACACTCAACCTCTCTACAGGAATCTGTGATGCTTATATCTGTTAAAAAGTTTGATGTAGAAAGAAATACCATGCTATATAGAAGAGGCAGTAAACTTAATTGCAATGTTTCTCCTCCTCTTTCTTTCCTTCCTTCCTCCCTCCTTTCCTTCTTTCCTTCCTTCCTTCCTTCCTTCCTTCCTTCCTTCCTTCCTTCCTTCCTTCCTTCCTCTCTCTCTTTTTCTTTCTTTCTGTCTTCCTCTTCTTTGTCTTCCTCCCCCTCCTTCTCCTTTTTCTTCTCCCTCTCCCATGTATATTTGAAGATATTAAAGAATAAAGTCTGTGTATGTGAGAAGTGAGGTGGGGTGGGGGAATGAAAACCTCTCCTTAACACATCTTTCCTGAATGTATATTTATTAAATGAACAATTGAAGAAACTATTTGTCTTCCATTTATTTTAAGAGGACCAACGACATCACAGGATTATGTCTTGGCTCCAAAGTGGATTGGATTTAGGAGAGCTAGAGTTACACAAAGTTATCATCTTCACTCTTTTCCAGAGTCATTGAAGTTCAGCAGCAAGACAAAAGTCAAGAAGACTGGTGATGACCCAGGAAGCAGCAGGTGTCCCTGGTGTCTTCAATGTTCGACTGAGCTCTAAGTGCTCCATAACACCTGCTATAGCTGCCTTTATGGCCATTGGAACAAATTGTTTTCATCTGCTGGGGAGGTCTTCCTATGCTTGGGGTAGACACCTGCCTAATTCACTGCCATTTTTTGAGACCTGCTGGTTCCCCTCAACCTGGTTTAGCCCATCTACCATGACAGTTTACCACTGCTACAGAATGCTGCAGATGATACAGCTTCTTAGAGCCGCAGGTGAAAGTTTAATACCAGGAAGATATCAAAGGTGAATGAACATCCTTGAAGAGAGTTCACCAAACCCTTACACCCGAGGTGCTAGTGATGCTTGAATACCCATACACCTCTATTGAAGAAGTAAGTTTCTAAGGGAGTTTTGATAGGATGAATACAGATAGAGGTGTTAACTAAGAGGAAAGGGATTTCATTACTCTGAGATAGAAGAAAAATAGAGTGGAATTGATTTAAGCACATAAATGTGCCCCCCCAGGCTTCTTTCCCAACAGATGTCATATAAATTGAGACTGATTAGATGTTATGATATTGATCCCATTAAGACCCAATAAGACAAATGATAAAGATTATTTTTTCTTCTTTTTTCTCAATTATTGACAGTTACTTAGGTTGTATAACACATTTTGGAGATGACCTTCCAACTCCAAATGATGTTTAAAGTGCAACTTAGCCTGAATTCTAAAAAATAATGAGAATAAAGATTTAAGATTTATTAATTACACTGCAAGCTATGCCTTCTAGCCACCTTGTGTGGCTTGATGTGATCTTATTGGTAAAATATTATGCTCACATGATGCTGGCCTCAGACTACTGGCTACTTCTCTGTAGTTTAAGCTAGCCTCATAGTCATTAACAGTTGAGTGCTCTTGTATGTACTATGGTATCTTTCTGTATCATTTTATCACTCACCAAGTGTTACTGTATAAACAAACTACTTTCTGGGACTCTGCCAAACACTTCTAGAAGATGAATAAACTCAGAATGCTAGAATTTCAAGTGTACTGAAATAGAGAATAGGGAATATGCTGGGGAAATTGGCTTAATAAGAATTTAACAACCACTTTTCTAATAAAGTTTTCTATAAAGTATGACTAAAGAAAGGAGAGAGATTTAACAAACATACCAGAACATATAAATTCAAATTAACATTGTTCTTCAAAGTAGTTACTGAGGAGGACTGTAGCCTCTCATTTGGAGCTACCTTCAGATCCAGTTTATGAATAATATCAAATAATATCACATTTCACTTTTAACATGATATTATTCTGTTAGATCAGTAGTCTCTAGGCCCCAGGAAGTCAGTGACCTGATCCCAAGGAGTATGAGGTCAATTATGTGGTGGGGGAAGGAAGGGAAGATGGGTGAGGTCGGTCATATGCCCAGCCTCATGGTGATAATCATTTATGGATGTTGTTTCCCACATAACCACACCTACTATACTCCACCTTTCCACTCTGTCCCTGTATTATACAATCTCTCTCTCTCTCTCCCTCCCTCCCTCCCTCCTTTCTC